>JABMCL010003839.1:377500-400000 GCA_018857735.1 Alviniconcha marisindica
ACACACACACACACACACACACACACACACACACACACACACACACACACACACACACACACACAAAGAAGAAGAAGAAGAAGAAGAAGAAGAAGAAGAAGAAGAAGAAGAAGAAACACACACACACACACACACACACACACACACACACACAACACAACACACACACACACACAACACACATATACACACACACACACACACACACAACACACAAAACGACACACACACACACACACACACACACACACACACACACACACACACACACACACACAGCAACACAACACGAAACATACACACACACACACAACACACACACACAGAGCAACAAACACACACACACAGACACACACACACACACATACACACACAGACAGAAGAAGAAGAAGAAGAAGAAGGACGACGACATCAACAACAACAACAACAAAACCACAACAAAGCTACCTTAAAGTGATTTGATGAGTGCATAGTTACGTGGGGGCTATCATCAGCCCTGATAAGCTCGCTACATAACAGCATCCACCCTCCAGTTGTGGAGAGATGTCCTCCGGAGGTGGCGTGTGGCTGCCCATGTGGTGGGGTCTTTCGGTGTGTGTGAGTGTGTGTGTGAGTGACTGTGTGTGTGTGTGTGTGTGCTGTGCGTGATGTGTGTGTGTGTGTGTGTGTGTGGTGTGGTTGTGTGTGTTGTGTGTGATGTGTGTGGTGTGTGTGTGTGTGTGTTGTGTTTGTGTATGTTTGTGTGTGTGTGTGTGTGTGTGTGTGTGTGTGTGTGTTGTGTGTGTGTGTGTGTGTGTGTGTGTGTGTGTGTGTGTGTGTGTGTGTGTGTGTGTGTGTGTGTGTGTGTGTGTGTGTGTGTGTGTGTGTGTGTGTGTGTGTGTGTGCGTGTGTGCGGTGTGTGTTGTGTTGTGTGTGTGTGTGTTGTGTGTGTGTGTGTTGTGTGTAGTGTGGTTGGGTACGTAGTTCTCTTGCTCTGTGAAATGCATGTGTCCATGCGCAGTTGCATAATACCTGGTGACCAACACTGAGACTGCTCAGTAGGGGGAACGCTGCAATGACAACTGGCAGCGCCCACCCAAGGCAAGGAAGTATGATGCTTAACGTCCACAGAAACCATAAGACTTATTAGGGACGAGGAGAAAGAAAGGAAGTGGTGTGGGGTGGGGGGGGGGGGGGGGAGGCAGATTATGTACCTATCGCTATACTGTCACCACCAGAATGACTCCTGCATTAAGATGGCCAGCGATGAGAGCCATTTTAATGTTTCATTAATTGTGAGGGGCAAAGTCACAAGACCGTCCACAGACCACAACTTTTGAAGAGAAAGGAGAGCCGAACCGAGGTCCCTCTGCTTACAGCCTAACTCCTTATTACCGCTAGGCCAAACCGGCTCACTTTCCACCCAAGGCTGTGTTTTGCGACTTTTAAACCTCGGCCATAGTTGTAACAGTCGGCAAGACCCCATAAATCGACCGAACAGTTCTTTTTATGCCAGTCTAAGTCCCGTGTTGTTGACGATGACAGTGTCTGTGACTCTTCTTCGGCGACTGGGGGTCGCTTTTAGTAAGTAAGTAAACATGGTGCTTAACGTCCACAGAAACCGTACAGCTTATTAGGGACGGGGAGAATGGGGTATGGAGGCGGGGGGAGAGGGAGATTATATACATATCGCTACACTGTCACCACCAGAATGACTTCTGCATTAAGATGGGCAGCAATGAGAGCCATTTTAATGTTTCAGTAGGAAGTGATGGACAAAGTCACAAGACAGTGTCCACAAACCACAACCTTTTTGAAGAGAAAGGAGAGCCGAAGCAGTATCGAAACCGAGGTCCTTCCGCTTACCAGCCTAACGCCTTACCGCTAGGCCAAACCGGCTCACGGGTCGCTTTTAACCTTCGAAGGGCTTAAGTCTGCTTGTGGGTGAGGTTGTCAGCATTACTAATAATCTTCTGACGTCTTCTTCAGAGCGGCCAAGTAGCATTTTCTTGTCCCATGAATCACGGGAGGTCCACGATAACTCAGTTCAAACTGTTTTGTATTTTGTATTGTGTTTTATGGCTATTTTGAACTTTCGAAGAAGTTTCGAACAGTGGGCAAGTGCATTTCGTGATTCCACGTTAATCCCGCCCCGGTTATTACAGCCTTCGGTCTCATTACCGTTCTGCTTCGCCCTGATATACCCCTACTGGTTGACTGGGCGTAAAACACCAAATTACCCAGTAAACATGCCGGATCCGATCCAGAAGCGTTTTGGTTACGGCCAGTTGTAGCCATTATGGCCAGCGTGCAGCCAGAATTGGGCCGGATAGTATATGCCGGCTCCGACATCCCGCATCCGTTTCAGTTCCGTTTTTTCCAAAGAAGGCATGGATCATATTGCGCAAAACCAACCCGGATCCGACCTGGATGGCCTGGTCAGGGTTTGGCCAAACGCATCTGGTCTGGAAGCAAGCTGGTGTGCAGGAATCATCGGGCCAGGACGCAACCGGAACCGGCTCGCTAACAGTTTCCCACTTTCAGACTCGGTTCCGTTTTTCCACAGACGTCCCGGATAATATTGTGCAAAACCAGACCGGATCCGATTTAGTTCTGGCTGATTGTCAGGTTCTGGCCAGACGGATTCGGTCCGGAAGCAAGCCGGTGTGCAAGAATCATCCGGCCCGCTTCTGGCCGATGCTTCCCAGTCAATCCGGACCGGACACCAATCGGATCCGGCATGTTTACTGGGTACTTACTTACTGCTCTGCTAGTTTCTGATAGTCAGAGTGACGTCCTATTCAACTCTATTTTTCACTGACTGCATTTTTACAGCCTGTTGTCTAATGGTAACTCACTCCTTTCTGTGCATCAGTCCAAGAGTGATATAATTGGGGGTGTTAGTGTTATAGGTGCTGTTTAGTTCAAATCAGTAGCCGTTGCCTCGCTCTCTCGCCCGTCGTCGCTGGTCTGTTTTTTACAACAGTCTCTCGCTGCTTGGTGCGTGCGTCTTTCTCTGTCAGCCACTGTTTTGACTTGATTAAAGTCATTCCGTGTTTCTCACCGATGCTGTGAGGAGGACGAGCACTGGGCCAATTAAGTTCACGCCCATTGTTTGGTCGCTCGTCTTTTATCAGGCATAGGAATTGTCCGCGAAAACGCAAATTTCCACGGCAGTGAAAATGACTTTCCGCGGAGAAAATAAAATTGTCCGCGGGGAAAAGAAATCGGCGGTACACACACACACACACACACACACACACACACACACACACACACACACACACACACACACACAAGGAAGCACCGGTTTTAGTTCCGCACCGAATACCCGCGAAACATACGGAGCGCGTTCACATGCGGCTATCGCCCGTCTTGATCGCGTAATTGTGAACACAGTCACTTGCTGTCACTCTCGCGGGCTGGCAACAGGCTTGAATGCAGTCATTCTTACACGCTTCTGCGCTTTGTTTCGGCTAAGAAAAAGCGAATGTTACAAAAAGGTTTGAAAGCAAATTTTTGGGTGGGGGGTAGATTTCAGAGTTTTTCTTTGGAATCAGTTCCTGTGCCTGTTTAGGGAGCGAGCTTCTCATAGAGAGCATTGGATTATACTAATTATGCGTCATTTTAACCGTCGGAGCATGCACTTTATTCTGGTGTAAGTGTTGTCAACATTGACCTTATGTACGCTGTTTCAGTTTCGATTTAGTGGCACGAATCTGTAGAATGCGTTTTCTTTGCGGCCCGCGCCGCGCCGCACTACTTGCTGTATATGTATGCGTCAGTGCGTTGGCCGTCCGTAATAAGCCTTGTGGTTTCTGTGGACGTTAAGCACCATGTTTACTTACTTATTATTACAGTGCGTTGTGTATGTGCTGGAGTTTTGCCTGCTGAGAAGAAATAAAACATGATTGCTGTACGTATGCTGCATCTGCTGTGGTCTCTCTCTGTCGCATGACTGCTGTATGCTGCATCTGCTGTGGTCTGTCTATTTCGCATGACTGCTGCATGCTGCATCTGCTGTGGTCTCTCTCTGTCGTATGTATGCTGCATCTGCTGTGGTCTCTCTCTGTCGCATGACTGCTGTATGCTGCATCTGCTGTGGTCTGTCTCTGTCGCATGACTGCTGCATGCTGCATCTGCTGTGGTCTGTCTATGTCGCATGACTGCTGCATGCTGCATCTGCTGTGGTCTCTCTCTGTCGTATGTATGCTGCATCTGCTGTGGTCTCTCTCTGTCGCATGACTGCTGTATGCTGCATCTGCTGTGGTCTGTCTCTGTCGCATGACTGCTGCATGCTGCATCTGCTGTGGTCCCTCTCTGTTGTATGTATGCTGCATCTGTTGTGGTCTCTCTCTGTCGCATGACTGCTGTATGCTGCATCTGCTGTGGTCTCTCTCTCTGTTGCATGACTGCTCTCTACTGTAGCTGCTATGCTCTCTCTGTCTCTGTCTCTCTGTCTCTCTGTCTCTGTCTCTGTCTGTCTGTCTGTCTGTCTGTCTGTCTGTCTGTCTGTCTGTCTGTCTGTCTGTCTGTCTCTCTCTCTCTCTCTCTCTCTCTCTCTCTCTCTCTCTCTCTCTCTCTCTCTCTCTCTCTCTCTCTCTCTCTCTCTCTCTCTCTCTCTCTTATGTCTGCTGTATGCTGAATCTGCTTTGGTCTCTGTGTTGCATGACTGCATACTCTGCTGCTTGTTGCCCTTCTTTTCGCACCTCATCACAGAATAAACCCACTGTTGAACAAACCGAAAGAAAAAACGACGACAACAACAAATTCTACCTATACATCACACCATTATGGGTGTCGTTAACCTTTCTCTTGCCTGTCTGTCATCGTCGACATTTCCTTGTTTGATGACATAAGGGTTTGGATCTTAAGGTCTTAAAATGTAAATCAGCAGTCAGTTACCACACACTGAACTTGCCCCTCCGCCTCCTCCCCACCCCCCACCCCCCCCACCCACCCCCCCTTCTTCCGCCTTCCTCAAGGGCTGTGTATGTTTTTCTCAACCATAAAGACCTTCGTTTCATTTCACAATAACACTGCGCTTCACTTCTACCGTGTGATGAACAGCGAATCACACGGGCACATTTTTTACACGCATGAAGAAAATGAGTAAATAAGATCAGTGTAGACATCGCTACACGATTTGTCACCCTGGTGACGGGTGACAAATTGCGCGTGTCCAATCAGGAAGTTGCTCGAGCTGCTGCTATAGCAGGTGAAACAGATTTAGAAGGTGTGTGTGTGGGGGGGGGGGGGGGGGGGAGGAGGGATGGGGGGAGGGATTGGGGGGGGGGGGGGGGTCAAGGGAGAGGAGGGGGGGATGAATTTGAAGGAACTGGGACTTTAAAAATTCAAAAGACGGCAGCAGTTTCATGTGGCACCAGCCATGCCAGCGCCGTAAGTACACCACTTCGGTGGATATTCAAAAACGCGCTATAAAAAGCTAGTCACTCATGTCGAATCGCATGCGAGCACAGTGAGTCTGCTCGAGAACGGAGAATAGCGCTATCTAAGAAATCATCATCAATCAATAAAAAAAATCACTGAACTAACACCCACCCCCCCCCCCCACCCCACCCCCACCCACCCCGATTTCTGCGTCCGCGGTACCCCATCACCCAGAAGATGAAGACTGAGGACCCAGAAGGATGAAGATGCTTGGGCGATTTCAGTACAATGTATCCGTATGTACGCCAAGCGTACTCATCGACCTACCACGTGCTTTGCACGCATCGTTTTTAAGTGTCCCATCGACCACAGCCGAACCATAATCAGCAACGCGCAAAGGGCATGGATTAAAAATGACTTGTGGCTTATTTAGCCTTTTGTCGGAAGGGCAATAAACCAGAATAAAGCACTGGTATGACCCGAGCAAGAAAACAGTCGTCAACGACTGGATCTGAAGGTTTACAACCCGGCTGTTGATTAGAGCACTAACCCTTTGAAGACAGCCAGCAGCGGAACAGCGTATTGACACTGCGGCACGGAGATAACGAGTCATTAATATCGGACCTCCACAATGCACAAGCGTAAAATCTCCGTCCAGAGATCGAAATCGAAGCCGAGGAAGCCAGTGTGTAACAGCTGCTCTGATCGTAACGCTCTGCTGGAGGTTTCAGTCTACTTGCCGAAGGAGCAGCGCGCGAGCTTTCGGCGTGCGGTACCTCCTGCGCTATCGCGGATCTGTACGCACGCGCTGACCTTTCTGCCGGTAAAGTATGGCTAGCGCACTTCGCCAAAATCATCAGACCCGGTTTGCGGTCGTAGGGGGATCTCGGACGCGTTGTGTTTCGAAAAAGAAAATGGGATCCAAGCGAAAATAGTCGCCTTCGTAGTTGGTCCGTCGAACCCCTTCTTTCTTTTGGCTTTATTCAGCAGGCTGAGTGCATGACCAAAGAAGAGAGAGAGAGAGAGAGAGAGAGAGAGAGAGAGAGAGAGAGAGAGAGAGAGAGAGAGAGAGAACTCCAACTCCAACTCGAAAACTTTATTTTCCAAGGATTGTAGTTTAGGTTCATTTAGACCTGTCTAACAACTAGTCCTTGCTAAACTACTGAATAAGTGAACAATGGAGAAACAATTATATGAAAACAAAAACAAACAAAAAACAAGAGAGAGAGAGAGAGAGAGAGAGAGAGAGAGAGAGAGAGAGAGAGAGAGAGTTTAGGTCATAGTACTCTGTCTGTCTTGTCTGGGTCATTGCTTGTGCCCGTCGTCTTTAGGTCATAGTACTGTGTCTGTCTTGTCTGGGTCACATCTTGTGTCAGTCGTGTTTAGGTCATAGTACTGTGTCTGACTTGTCTTGGTCATCGCTTGTGCCCGTCGTCTTTGGGTCATAGTACTGTGTCTGTCTTGTCTGGGTCACATCTTGTGTCTGTGGTGTTTAGGTCATAGCACTGTGTCTGATTTGTCTGGGTCACCGCTTGTGTCTGTGGTGTTTAGGTCATAGCACTGTGTCTGACTTGTCTGGGTCAACGCTTGTGTCTGTGGTGTTTAGGTCAAAGTATTGTTTCCCGCGTCTTGGTCACAGTACTGTGTGCCATGTCCAGGTCGCAGTCCTATCTGCTTTGTGTAGGTCACAGTGATGTCTTTCTTGTCTAGGCGACACAGACCTGTCTATGGCGTGCAGGGCGCAGTGCTTGTCATGTCTAGGTCAATGCACAGTACTGTCGTTCATGTCTAGGTTACAGTGATGTTCATTGTCTATGTCACAGTAATGTCGTTCATGTCTAGGTCAAAATGCATAGTATCTGCCGGGTGTAGCTCACAGTCCTTCCTGCCTGTCATGTCCAGGTCACAGTGATGTCTTTCGTGTCGCACGCACGCACGGATGTACGCAGAGAGAGAGAAGGACAGAGGGAGAGAGAGAGAGAGAGAGAGAGAGAGAGAGAGAGAGAGAGAGAGAGACGTGGAGGAGAGAGAATCTGCTTCGGCTCTCCTTTCACTTCAAAAGGTGTGGTCTGTGGATACTGTCTTGTGACTTTGTCCCTCACAATTATAAAACTTTAAAATGACCCTCATCAGCGCCCACCTTAATGCAGAAGTCATTCTGGTGGTGACAGTGTAGCGATAGGCATATAATCTCCCTCTCCCTCCACCTCCATACCCCTTCCCCCCCTTCTCCCCGTCCCTAATAAGCCTTATGGTTTCTGTGGACGTTAAGCACCACGTTTACTTACTTACTTACGTAGAATCACATGCGAGCGCAGATAGTCTGCTCGAGAGCGGAAAATATCGCTATGTGAAAGCGATCAGCAACAACAAACATCACGAGACAAATTTGGGTAGCATCATCAAATTAAGGGAGCTAATGAGCGCTTGGATGATGTAACACGAATACCACAACAAAGACCTGGGCCAAAGCGTAAAAGGTTCAAAAGAACGCTGATTTATTAGGACACAAACACACGATCAAAACAATTTCGGGGCAATCCCCTTTTTTCAAGCTACAAAACGGTTAAAAACGATGAAAAATTAGATGAGAAGCGAAATAACTGACCTATGCTGTTTTCTGTCCAGTGTTTGGAAGATCTGAGCCGCCAACGGTAACTTTTACCTGGCATGTGAGTAAATACTAAGTACACCAATTCCACTGACTGTACCTCCGCTAAAACACACTCCAGTGCTCGCTTTCCGGCACCCTTCCTCCAAACTCTGCCATAATTGATTACGTACGCCACTGAAGAGGCATTGATTCTTATCGCCACGCAGCTATCCATAGACGCTGTCAACGCCCTCAGAAAGGTTTGGGTACTAATGGTGCTGTGGAAGAAACATAGCGTCCAAGCACGCACATAACTATGAGGCGCGCCCGCGCCGAGTAAAACGATTAGTTCCGTCTCGGTTCAAACGATTTTGTTTTTATTATTTGTGCTAGCGTCAGCAATGTGGGCTGTTATGAAAGAAACTCCCCATGTAATTGGAATTGTCTGTTACAAACTGACTGCCGTTTTGAGCAGCGAAAAAACACACCTGTAAGTTATCTAGCTGAAGAGAGGTATAGCGTGTATGTGACGTTGGTTGTGGCAGCCGTACCCTGTTGCTGCACGTGATCTGAATGTCCCAGTTTGTCAAAGTGTGAACAGAAGATAGCGTTTGAGCGTTAACGTTTGGAACGTACGAGTTAATAATTGTATTTCTGTCTGTCTGTCTGTCTGTCTGTCTGTCTGTCTGTCTGTCTGTCTGTCTGTCTGTCTGTCTCTCTCTCTCTCTCTCTCTCTCTCTCTCTCTCTCTCTCTCTCTCTCTCTCTCCTCTCTCTCCTCTCTCTCTCTCTTTATGCGTGTGTGTGTGTGTGTGTGTGTGTGTGTGTGTGTGTGTGTGTGTGTGTGTGTGTGTGTGCGCGCGCGCGCGTGTGTGTGTTTCAGTGTGTGTGTGCGCGCGCGCGCGTGTGTTTTTTCTTTCTCAGTGTGTGTGTGCGTGTGTGCGTGCGTGCGTGCGTGCGTGTGTGTGTGTGTGTGCGTGCGTGCGTGTCTGCGTGCGTGTGTGTATGTGTGTGTGTGTGTGTTTCAGTGTGTGTGTGCGTGTGTGTGTGTTTGTGTGTGTGCGTGCCCGCGCCCGCACGCGCGCGTATGTGATCTGAGGAACTGGGCTGTAATACCGTGAATAGCCTGCTGCTTCCGCCCCGCTATGCATCTCTACCTTTGAGTCTGACCCGCCATGCCAGATATAACCTGTTGTTGTTTCGCCGTCCGGATTTCTCGTGCCTATGACACAATATTCTTGAGGCAAATTCGCCCAAATGCCAGCGCTAGCAAAAGCGCCCGTTGTGTATTTCTGACTGGGTGCCAAACCAGCAAAGCCCCGCAAAAGTACACGGGGTCGTTGCTGACAGCACCCCACCACCACCACTACACCACCCCCACCCCATTCCTTCTTCCTCTTTCCTCTCCACCTTCCCCCCTCCCCCACCCCCTCACCTCCTCCCCCGGGCAGTGCACTCCCTGAACCGCCCTCCAAGGCGACGTCATTTGCCGCTGTAGAAGGGGGGGTTGCGGTGGGGGCTTGGTGGAAGTGACGGGTGGTGGCGGGGGGGGCCCGTGAGGGGTGGGTGGGTGGGTGGGTGGTGGGCGGGAGGTGGTGGGGGGGGGGGGGGGGGGGGGGTGGGCCGTGGAGGTGGGGGCAGGTGCGGCCGTGAAGGGGGGGTGGGCGGGTGGGCCCGTGAGGTGGGGGCGGGGGGGTGGGCCCGTGAAGGTGGGGCGGGTGGGCCCGTGGGCCGTGAAGGTGGGTGGCGGGGCGGGTGGGCCCGTGAAGGGGGGGCCCGGGTGGGCGGGTGGGCCCGTGAAGGTGGTGGGCGGCCGTGAGGGGTGGGGCCGTGAAGGTGGTGGGGGGCGGGTGGGCCCGTGAAGGTGGTGGGGCGGGGGGGTGGGCCCGTGAAGGTGGTGGGGGGGCGGGGGCGGGTGGGCCCGTGAAGGTGGTGGTGGGGCGGGCGCGTGAAGGTGGTGGTGGGGCGGGGGCGGGTGGGCCCGTGAAGGTGGGGGGGCGTGGGCCCGTGAAGGTGGTGGTGGGGCGGCCGTGAGGCGGGTGGGCCGGTGAGGGTGGGTGGGTGGGCGTGGGGGGGGGCGGGGGGCGGCCGTGAAGGTGGTGGTGGGCGGGGCGGGTGGGCCCGTGGGTGGGCGGGTGGGCCCGTGAAGGTGGTGGTGGGGCGGGGCGGGTGGGCCCGTGAAGGTGGTGGTGGGGCGGCCGGTGGGCCCGTGAAGGTGGGTGGTGGGCCCGTGAAGGTGGTGGTGGGGCGGCCCGTGAAGGTGGTGGTGGGTGGGGGGTGGGGTGGGCCGTGAAGGTGGTGGTGGGGGGGGCGGGTGGGCCGTGAAGGTGGTGGTGGGGGGCCTGAGTGTGGGGTGGGGGCCCGGAAGTGGGGTGAAGGTGGTGCGCGGGTGGGCCCGTGAAGGTGGTGGTGGGGGCCTCGTGATGACCCGGCCCCGTGAAGGTGGTGGGTGGGCAAGTCCGTGAAGGTGGTGGTGGGGCGTCCGTGATAGCCCGGGGGGGGGGGGGGGGGGGCGGGTGAAGGTGGTGGGGGCGGGGGGCCGTGAAGGGGGGCGGGGGGGCCCGTGAAGGTGGTGGTGGGGGGGCGGGGGGTGGTGGGCCCGTGAGGGGCCCGTGAGGGTGGTGGTGGGCCCGTGAGGGCCCGTGAAGGTGGTGGTGGGCCCGTGAAAGTGGTGGTTGGCCCTTGGCTGGTGGGCCCGTGACGGTGGTGCGGGTGGGCCCGTGACGGTGGTGGTGGTGGTGGCTGGGGGCGTGACGGTGGTGGTGGTGGTGGGCCGTGTCACCATTGTCGCGCCATTAGGACCCAGCCACAGGAACGCCGCCCCCCCCCCCTCCCCCCTCCCCGCCCCCCAGGGACCCCCCTCCACCCAACCTCCACCCCCTCTATCCTGCCTCCCTATTGTTAGGGTTGCGTTGTGTGGACATGACGCGCACACAGGGTGAGGGAGAGCGGGCGTCATTAGCGGCGTGCTGTCAGAGCCCCGGAGCCGTCTTTGGCCAATTACTCCTGTAGTACCTCCACGGCCCCGCCTGCCTTCACACGGCACACCAGGCAGGTGAGAGTTGAGGAGGAGGCTGGTGGGGGGTGGGGGTGGGCGGTGGGGCTGGGGGTGGAGAGAGAAGGGGGAAGAGTTTAGTAGGAGGGGTATGTGGGAAGAAGTGAACTGGGTTCTCGAGAAGACAATTATGATACAAAATGTTTTAGTTTATACATTAGGGTGTGGGATCACAAAGGGGAGGGAGCGTTGAAGGGGGGGGGGGGGAGAGAGAAGGGGGGTGGTTGAGTAGGAGGGGTATGTGTGAAGAAGTGAACTGGGCGAGAAGATAAATTTGATACAGAATATTGGAAAAGTTTACTTCGTACGTTAGGGGGTGGGATCACAAAGGGGAGGGAGTGCGGCGGGGGGTGGGGGTGGGGAGGTGGGGGTGAGGGGGGAGAGAGATGGGGGAGGGAGAGTTTAGTAAGAGGGGTATGTGGGAAGAAGTGAACTGGGCGAGAGGACAATTGTCATACAAAATGTTGACGAGTTTTACTTTATACATTAGGGTGGGATCACAAAGGGTAGGGAGCGTGGCGGTGGGGGCGGGGGGGGGGGGGGGGGGGGGAGAGGAGGAGGGAGAAGAGGGGAGGGTTTAGTAGGAGGGGTATGTGGGAAGACGTGAACTGGGCTAGAGGAGAATTTCGGGTTAGGGGGGAGGGTTAGTAGAAGGGGTATGTGGGAAGAAGTGAACCGGGCGAGGGGATAATTATGATACAGAAGGTTGGCGAGTTTTACTTGATACATTAGGGGTGGGCGGGATTACAGGGAGGAGGTGGCGAGGGTGAATAATTAATTGGACTGGGAGAACGACGTGATACAAAATGTTGGAGAGTCTTACTCGATACCTTAGGGTACCGGGAACTCAAACGCGGGCGGGGGGGGGGGGGGGGGGGGGGGGGTCGAATGAGTGTGGGTGTTAAAAAGGAATGTGTGAAGAAATTATTATTATTATTATTATTGATCGCTTTTATAGAGCGCTATTCTCCGCTCTCAAGCAGACTCACTGCGCTCGCATGTATTCTACATGAGTGAATAGGTTTTTATAGCACATTTTTGACTATCCACCGAAGTGGTGTACCTACAGCGCTGGCATGGCTGGCGCCACATGAAACTGCTGACATCTCGGCGCGTTCTGTGTACACCATACAACCATGCACCATGTCACTTCATGCAAAGCCACATACGTAAGGTGTATGCGTGTTTAGCTGTAACCTGCCACCTGCTCTTCAGGCAGAATGAGCGGGGTCTTTTACGTGCTACTGCGGTAACACGGGGGTGGAACGGATACGGAAATAAGAGTCAGCACAGAAAGTTGACCCTGGATGAAGTGGGAAATGGATCTGCTATATTATAAAATCTTAGTATTATCAAATCTGAGTTGATACATTTGGTGGGGGGGGGGGAACACCCAAGGGAAGGGGGGGCGGGAGGAGAGGGGGGATGCAGTGGGAAAGGGATGTGATATAAAATGTTAGTATTATAAAATCTTAGTTAATACATTAGGGGGCGGGAACACCAAGGGAAAGGGGGGGGGGGGGGGAGGATGGATGCAGTGGGAAAGGGATGTGTTATATGATACTTGCTACATTAGGGGGCGGGACACAAAGGAAAGGGGGGTGGGTGGAAGGAGAGGGGGGATGAAGTGGGAAAGGGATGTGTTATAAAGTCTTAGTTGATACATTAGGGGGCGGGACACAAAGGAAGTGGGGGGGGGGGGGGAGGAGAGGGGGATGAAGTGGGAAAGGGATGTGTTATATTATAAAGTCTTAGTTGATACATTAGGGGGCGGGAACACAAAGGAATGGGGGGGGGGGGGGAGAGGGGGATGAAGTGGGAAAGGGATGTGTTATAAAGTCTTAGTTGATACATTAGGGGCGGGACACAAAGGAATGGGGGGGGGGGGGAGAGAGGGGGGATGAAGTGGGAAAGGGATGTGTATATTATAAAGTCTTAGTTGATACATTAGGGGGCGGGACACAAAGGAAGGGGGGAGGAGAGGGGGGATGAAGTGGGAAAGTGATGTGTTATAAAGTCTTAGTTGATACATTAGGGGGCGGGACACAAAGGAAGGGGGGCGGGGGGGGGGGGGGGGAGGAGAGAGGGGATGAAGTGGGAAAGGGATGTGATATAAAGTCTTAGTTGATACATTAGTGGGCGGGACACAAAGGAGGGGGGGGGGGGGATGAAGTGGGAAAGGGATGTGTAAAATTATAAAGTCATGGAATTATCTGCAAGGTGGATCTGATGCAAACGATTTGAAAGTCTTGCTTGACACATTAATTGGAGAGGACAGGAGGCGAGGAGGTATTGGAGGTAATTAAAAACTTGGTTCTCCAGACCCAGTCAAACAGGAAATTGGAGGTACGTAAAGAATTGTTACAAGAGATGGGTATGGTCCATAATATTGAAATGCCTATCGTTGCGGCATTACGGGGTGGGGATGAGAGGGGAGGGGCAGCGGAGGGATGAAAGAGGAATATGAACCTCTACACTGGAACATCTTCCTGGTTAATAATAATATGAATGGACATTTCTATCGCGCATGATCCCTAGCAAGATCTAGGGCACAATGCGCCGTAGAAAAGGCTGCAGAAAAATGTATAAACACATACAATGGACAAAATAAAAAAAGGTTTCAGGCCATACGACCGCCAACCACGCAAGAGTTTACATACAGCACTCAGTAAATAAACCAAAGTTGTCAGTAACCAAACATGACCAAACTCTGATTTGAGCACTCATGTATGATACAAGTAGATATACTGCAAATACAAAATGTACAGCGGGATATTGCACACACACACACACACACACACACACACCACACACACACACACACACACACCACACACACACACACACACACACACACACACACACACACACACACACAGGTGGGGCGGAGGGTATTAATTATATGCAGATTTGAATAGATGAGTTTTTAAGGCTTGCTTGAAAGAAGATGTTGATACTGAGTGACGAACATCATACGGTAACGAGTTCCACTGTGTCGGGCCCGTGAAAGAAAAAGCTCGTTGTCCAAAGGTCTTTGTTTTTGTGAAAGGTATGCAGAAGGTTCTGGTGTCAGAAATGGAGCGAAGTTGCCTGGATGGATGGTAGACAGTCAGGAGTTCAGAAAGATAGACTGGGTAACTTTCAGTGAAAGAATTGTAGCACAGAGTTGCGACTTTATACTGGATTCTTGAGACTATTGGTAGCCAGTGAAGTTTCTGAAGGAGGGGTTTGATGTGTTCGTGCTTGCGAGCTTTGAAGACAAGTCTGGCTGCAGAATTTTGGACGTTTTGGAGTTTGTCAAGAAGATGTTTTGGAGAGGTTAAAAGAGGGAAGAGGAATAAGAAGGGAGGCAATATGGAGGAATGAAAGAGGAATATGAACCACTACACTGGAACGTCTTCCTGGTTAAACGAGGGAAGGTGAATAAGAAGGGAGGCGATATGGAGGAATGAAAGAGGAATATGAACCACTACACTGGAACGTCTTCCTGGTTAAACGAGGTAAGAGGAAAAAGAAGGGAGGCGATATGGAAGGATGAAAGAGGAATATGAACCACTACACTGGAACGTCTTCCTGGTTAAACGAGGGAAGAAGAAAAAGAAGGGAGGCGATATGGAAGAATGAAAGAGGAATATGAACCACTACCCTGGAACGTCTTCCTGGTTAAACGAGGGAATAGGAAAAAGAAGGGAGGCGATATGGAGGAATGAAAGAGGAATATGAACCACTACACTGGAACGTCTTCCTGGTTAAACGAGGGGAGAGGAATAAGAAGGGAGGCGATATGGAAGAATGAACTGAAAGATGGATATAATTATCATTGGAATGTCTTCTTTGTTGTATTAGGGGATGTGCATAAGAATTGAGACACTATGAGGAATGAACTGAAAGATGGATTTGATCCATATCACTGGAATGTCTTCGTTGTCGCATTAGGGGATTCCCATAAGAAGATGGAGGAATGAACTGAAGAGATGGATATGATCCATATCACTGGAATGTCTTCTTTGCTGCATCAGGGGATGGGAATAAGAAGAGAGACAATAATTATGGAGGAATGAACTCAAAGATGAATATGATCCATACCACTGGAATGTCTTTTTTGTTGCATCAAGGGATGGGAATAAGTAGGGAGGCGATATGGAGGAATTAACTCCGAGATGGATATATCACTGGGATGTCGTGTCTGTTGCGTTAGGGGATGGGAATAAGAAGGGAGGGAACATGGAACAATGAACTCAAAGAAAGGTTATGATCCATATCATTGGAATGCCTTCTTTGTTGCACTATTAGGGGATGGGAATAAGAAGGGAGGGAATATGGAACAGTGAACTCAAAGAAGGATTATGATCCATATCATTGGAACGCCTTTTTTGTTACATTCTTTGGATATTGGAATAAAAAGGGAAGCAATTTGGAGGAATGAATTTAAAGATGTATACGCTCCATAATATTGGAATGTCTCCCTTCCTAAACGAAACGGTGGGAGTGAAAAAAAAGACGGATATTGTGAAATGAATTGAGAGAAGGGCATTATGACCGATAAATTTAAATGGTCTCGATCTGAAGACCGGTCGGAAAAAACCCCACAGCGGAAACCCTTATGGTGAGTTCCGTTTCGCCTGATGATGAGTTCCGTTTCGCTTGATGGTGAGTTCCGTTTCGCCTGATGGTGAGCTACGTTTCACCTGATGGTGAGCTTCGTTTCACATAAAGCTTACTTGGAAAGATTCGGGAGTCATGTATAGTATCGCGAACACATACAACACACACACACACACACACACACACACACACACACACACACACACACACACACCACACACACACACACACACACACACGCACACACACACATACATACATACGCTAACGCTCACACTTACACTCACTCACTCACTTAGGCGAAACGAGACAGAAGAGTTGACAGTGAAAATGCTCCAGCGAAAAAGAAAATAGGCACATCGAGAGCATGAAAAACTGATGAGATTAATCGAATCGCAGAGCACCGGAATTTTTCGATCATATTCTGTTCCACAACAGGGTAAGAGATTACACCAGAAGCCCTCACGTGCCACTTTGGAGTGACAGCATTTTACATTCTAGACAGTTCACAACGTACGCGATTCTCAGACATATAGGTAATACAACAGAGAAGTAGAGGAACCCACACTTTGTTATAATGACACTGGTAAACCTTTATGATGCAAAGTATTTCGTGAGCCTGTTTACGCTTCGTCCTTTTATTCAGATAAAAAGATATGAGAGTAATTATCATATCTATGCATAAGGCCCGTAATAGATTGTAGGGGATGTTTAATCGTTCTGAAGTGCAAACCGATAAGTGTCTCACCGCGAAAGATTACGTTATGGCTCATAAATTTATAACATTAACCCCGCAGTGGGATACCGCGGACGCAGAAATTAAGGACCCTCTTCTGTTGGAGCCACAGAGCTGTCCCAAGTTTTCCGAGGCTGTGTGTCTGGAGTGGGTCAGAATATAGCCTTGCTTGCTTGGACCGATGCTCTTTCTTCTTTGAAAACAGAGTAGTAGTATTCTCATGTGATTATAGAACCGTGTCTGAGAGGCAAAACTAAACAGAGGATAGGAACGTGAAAAGATATAATTTGTTTAAAAATCGTTAAAAATAAATTACAAACTCTCCCCCCCCCCTCTCTCTCTCTCTCTGTGTCTGTCTGTGTCTGTCTGTCTGTCTGTCTGTCTGTCTGTTCTGTCTCTGTCTGCTCTGTCTCTGTCTCTGTCTCTCTCTCTCTCTCTCTCTCTCTCTCTCTCTCTCTCTCTCTCTCTCTCTCTCTCACACACACACACACACACACACACACACACACACACACACACACACACACACACACACCATCAGGCTAATCCCTTGATGTAAATAGTTTGGTCGCCTTACCTTGGGTAAGTAAGGCACGAGAGCAGCGCTTCCCATTCCTACCAGTGTGTGCAGGTTTCCGCTGACAACAAATAAGTCGGGCGTTCACACACACAAAATCCAGGGAAATCACAAGTAAAATGATTCGCGGTTAGCTGTGACGCGCAAATGGTTGTGATGACGTGAAACAGCAATTACGTCAAATGAAGTGGGAAGGCAGAAATTATAGGACAGAATTCGTAACAGCAGACGAAGCGACCAAAGCTATACACAAACTTCTCCACCAGTTGCAAGCTAACAGTTCATATCATCGTCTGTTAGTGTATTATTTGTTTGTTGCTTGAAAAAGGTGTTCTCGCTGAAAAAGTGCGCATGTTTTGCACTATCTAATTGAAATAGAGCGTTCTTTTTAACCTGTGTGTGTGTGTGTGTGTGTGTGTGTGTGTGTGTGTGTGTGTGTGTGTGTGTGTGTGTGTGTGTTGTTTCTTTCTTTCTTTCTTTTAATTTTTACTTTTAATCAATATTGTGACCCATTCCTGGCTTAAAACACGATTGCGTTGGACAGCTGTGGAGTCTCAACCAAATTAAAGCGGTATCCGATTTTCTGCGTCCGTAGTAGTACCCACCCCAGATACCTTCGCCTTTAAATCAAGCCAGGTCGGTTCATAGGGTGCGGAACAGACACTAAAGAAGACCAGTGCGGTGTCTGCGGTTAACCCACACCGTGGAAGAGCTGGGGCCGGTTGAACAATACACGGGCAACCTTACACCTCGGTAAGACGGCGGATCAACACCCTGAAGAAATACTGACGGGTTGGGGCGGGTGGAGGTGGAGGTCGTGAAGGGGTCGGGGCGGGGGGGGGGGGGGGGGGGGGGGGGGGGGGTCTTGGCTGGGCCGAGCGAGCCGTCCTCATAAAAAGAAAAACAATGGCACAAAAGTTCCATACAAAACCACAGACCCATCTGTCAGCTGTCGGGGAGGGGGCGGGCGTTGTGGTTTCGCTTACAGCCTCGTCTCACAACAGACCCGGCCGAGGGGAACACAGGGGGTTAGAGAAAGACGAGTAGGTTAGGGGTGGGTGGGGTGGTGGGTGGGGAAGGGGGGAGGGGGAGAGAGAGAGAGAGAGAGAGAGAGAGAGAGAGAGAGAGAGAGAGAGAGAGCTCTCATTGCGCGACTTCTTTTTCAGTCACACAAAAATCGGTTGACTGGGGTCCGAGGGTACAGCGGGTCGCCCAGTGCAAGAACCTATTTTTGTGGACGAGGGTTCGCTTACACTGAGGGGCCGCCAGAGTTTGGATCGGAGACACTGCACTAGTTGCTGCAGTGTCTCTGTTTGGCGTGAGTGATACACTCTTGACAGCTAGATTTTAAGTGATATACTCTGACAGCTAGACTTTGAAGTGATACACTCTAGCTGTTAGCCATTCAAGTGATACACTCTTGACAGCTAGACTTTATGTGATACACTCTTGACAGCTAGACTTTGAAGTGATACACTCTGACAGCTAGACTTTGAAGTGATACACTCTGACAGCTAGACTTTAAGTGATACACTCTGACAGCCAGACATTGAAGTGATACACTCTGACTGTTAGCCGTTGAAGTGATACACTGACTGTTAGCCATTGAAGTGATACACTCTGACAGCTAGACTTTGAAGTGATACACTCTGACAGCTAGACTTTGAAGTGACACACTGACTGTTAGCCGTTGAAGTGATACACTCTGACTGTTGGCCGTTGAAGTGATACACTCTGACCTCTAGACTTTGGAGTTCAACATTCTGGCTGCTAGATTTGGAAGTGATACCTACGCTCTGACGGCTAAGAATATATGTCACTTTTCAGGTGAACATCCTCATATGCTTGCTGAATCGAACCGAAGGCCTTCTAGTGCTTACCAGCCTAACGTCTTACCGCTGGGCCAAACCGGCTCACACGTTGCAGTTGCCTTACGTCTCGGACCATTGAAAGTGTTGAGGAGCTCGATTGACAGCGCCCGTGGGTATAAAGCCGGTTACATGACACCCTCGACAGTAGGGAGGAGAGCTGGGTAGAAAGAGACGGCGCTGAACGATCTGCCTTCAAAGGGCAAGAACTGAGGGTCACCATGAGTCAGACCAACAACCTCAACCTGTTTCAAAGGCAACCCGGGGGTGGGTGGGGGGTGGGGGGGGGGGGGGGGGGGGGGGAGAGAACTTGAGTGACGGTGAAAAGCATGTGAGATACTTGTTCTTCTGTCCCAGCAGGCGGACAAGCCGTCAGTGGATAGTTTGAAGAAGAGGGGTAGGGGCACGTTCTCGTTGTCATTGGCGTGAGCTGCCTCAAGTATCATTCTTGTATCACGTGTTTGTGGACAAGCTTACTTTTGTCGCGACAAACACGTGTTTTGTCGCGACAAACTCGTGTTTGTGGCGACTAACACGTGTTTGTCGCGACAAACATTATACTTGTGGCAGCTCCCGCCAAACATACTTTTGTCGCGAAACAAGTTTTGTAGCGGCAAGCGTACTTTTGTCACCACCAAAGGCGTGTTTGGCGCGACAAAACTTTTGTCGGGACAAAATTTATACTTGTGGCAGCTCCCGCCAGACATAATTTTGTCGCGACAAAAGTTTTGTCCCGGCAAGCATACTTTTGTCGCGACAAAACACGTGTTTGTCGCGACAAAAATGATACTTGTGGCAGCTTCGGCCAATGATACCTCGTGGCTACCTTGGCAAACAACAGTGCATTTTCTTCTTCACTAGATCCCCGTGGTCGTGTACAGTGAATGCCGAAATTACGGTCCCTAACTCTTGTGAGTACCTAGAGCCAAAGAGACGGTTAAAACAATCTCTGCCAGAGCTATCTGAGATTTCGTCACTCAAATCTAGAGTCAGAATATAGCTTTGTGTGCTTTCCCTGCCCTACCGCCCTGAATTCTACTTTATCGGTTCATTTCATTTAATTTTTTCCAAATTCTCTCCAAATGTGATATATTAAAGCGTCGCCGTGTCCTTGAGTACGACGGGTGTAAAAAAGAGAGTCTACTCTGTTCAGAATCCAGACCTACCAAGATTTCCCTTTAAAGCCTGTGAAACAGGAGAGAAATCTTTCTTTAATTCATTTTTTTCTGCACTCACACACACACACACACACACACACACACACACACACACACACAACACACACACACACACACACACACACAGGTTCCTAACTGAACAGTTGAAAGGTTTGCGCTTGCCACCTATGTCTGCACTATCTCTGCCAACCGAACTAAGGCGGGAGATAGAGGCAACGGGTAGACATGGGACACTAGAGTGCCTACCCTACAGAACTCGGATCTTCCAATGGGGCATGAGACACTAGAGTGCCTACCCTACAGAACTCAGACTGATCTGTCAATGGGGCATGGGACACTGCCTACCCTACAGAACTCAGATCTTTCAATGGGGCATGAGACACTAGAGTGCCTACCCTACAGAACTCAGACAGATCTGTCAATGGGGCATGGGACACTAGAGTGCCTACCCTACAGAACTCAGACTCTTTCAGTGGGGCATGGAACATAGAGTGACTACCCTACAGACCTCAGACAGATCTGTCAATGGGGCATGGGACACAAGAGTGCCTACCCTACAGAACTCAGACAGATCTTTCAATGGGGCATGGGACACTAGAGTGCCTACCCTACAGAACTCAGATCTTTCAATGGGGCATGGGACATAGAGTGACTACCCTACAGAACTCCAGACAGATCTATCAATGGGACATGGGACACTAGAGTGCCTACCCTACAGAACTCAGACAGATCTTTCAATGGGGCATGAGACACTACCGTATATAATAACGTCAGGCCGACCACTGCGATGTCCATTGCACCTGGCCCCTGGCCCATGACCACGCGTTCCCATTCACGTATCAATGGCCGCGATCCGTTCGCTTCTCGCCTGAGAACAAGCAGGCATAGTTCGACGGACACCAACAAATCCTATAATTTCCACAAACGATCGCGGCCCCGGGCGACACGCTGGGCGCCCAATCCGATTGAAGGGTAGAAAAGCAATTGGTCAAATCCCATCTGCCCCATAACGTCCCTTCCGGCGCGGCTTTCCCCAACGGCCAGAAAGCGGTTAGCGAAACATCCCCGACAGATGAGGCGTCACGCCGACGTCCGTGGAATCACGTTAGGGAGGATTCTTCGCACTAGCGGCTGGTGATCCGAGCAGGTGAAGGGATCAAAACCTCGTTTAGCGGCCTACCCCCGCGGGGCCGCCCGCCCCTGGGCCCCTGACGCGGCTAATCCCTTTCCCCGGTGGCTACGACAGAGAGTCAGCCGCCGGTGGCAGCGATTTCAAGCGGTAATCAAATCTAGCGCAGCACCGGTGGTCGGGCGCGGGGATTAAGTTGATGGACGCTAATGGCGCACCCTCGCCGGTGTCGGTGAAACGTGAACCCCCCTTGACACTTTGGGTCGTTTTAGCGATGCGTCAGGCTAATCTGGGAGTTTATCTCGTTGGGTGACTGCGGTAAAAAAAAAAAAAAAAACGCTATCATGAGATGTGTTTGACGACCGAATTAGGAGAATGGCTGGGGACGGAGACGCGATTTGACGTCCCGGCCTGACAACGCCCACTTCCTGTCTGTCTGCTGTGACCGGTCGTTTTCCTGGGATCCCTTCCACAACCACAGCGTACCATTACACAGAATAGCGTCATACAGGTCTCGGCTTTTTTCTATTGTTTGACTACTGCTGCTGCTATTGCTGCTGCTATTGCTGCTGTTATTGTTGCTACTACTACTACTACTGCTACTGCTGCTGCTGCTACTACTACTACTGTTGCTGCTGCTGTTACTACTACTACTACTACTGTATTGTTTGTGGAATGGCCATTGTGCGCATGCGTCAAGACGTCTGTTGAGGATGATAACTTTCTGACGGAGGGTTGGGGATGTGTGAACCTAATGATTTTTATTTAATTTGAGAGTTTTTACGTTTTGGTTTGACACAGAGAAAGCATTATTCCAGATAATTTTGGGTTTGCTATTACTAAGTATTAGTGTATGCAGATTGAGAGAAAGGGGGCGTATGTCTAAGAGTGTGTATGTGTGTGTGGTTCATCATTTAGAATTATTGAGATATGTTCTTCGTTGTGCGATCGAACGACAGCTTTAATTTTCCACCGGGATTAATCAAGTATATTGTTATTGTTGTTGTTATTGTTACTACTGCTGCAGCTGCTGCTGCTACTACTACTACTACTACTACTATTATTACTGCTACTAAACTACTACTACTACTACTACTGCTGCTGCTGCTGCTGCTGCTGCTGCTGCTGCTGCTGCTATTACTACTATAACTTTTATAGATGGCTAATAGTAATGTTTTGTCTATTTGTTAGTACACTGTATGAATGTAACGTCACCAAGACAAATTCCTGCGTACATTTAACTGTCAGTGGCGCATAGATATCCTTGTACTAGTACTGCTGCTGCTGCTGCTGCTGCTGCTGCTGCTGCTAGTCACCGTGCCCATCGTCAGAACCGATTGGTTTCCGTGTTGTCCCGGGCAATAATCAGGTCACCGTGCCCGTTGTCACAA
>JABMCL010003839.1:405000-432500 GCA_018857735.1 Alviniconcha marisindica
AGCTCAGGATATGTGTGAAAGTCGAGGTAGACGTCCTGGGCTCCCGTCCCTAATAAACCTACGGTTTCTGTGGACGTAAAGCAACACTTCAACCAATCATCAACATCAAGCTAGCGCCGGTTTGGCCAAGTGATAAGGCGCTAGGCTGATAAGCAGAGGGACCTCGGTTCGAATCCGCTTCGGCTTTCCTTTCTTTTCAAATGTTGTGGTCTGTGGACACTGTCTCGTGACTTTGTCTCTCACAGTTAATGAAACATGAAAATGGCTCTCATCGCTGCCCATCTTAATGCAGGAGTCATTCAGGTGGTGACAGTGTAGCGATAGGTGTATTAATATTATCTCCCTCTTTCCCCAGTTGCATACCCCCTTCCCCCTTCTCCCCGTCCCTAATAAGCCTTGTGGCTTCTGTGGACGTTAAATACCATGTTTACTTACTATTCAAGTTAGCAGAGCTCAAGAGCTGTGTGAAAGTGGAGGTGGCCGTCCTGGGGGGCTCCCCGGTCCCTGATAGTCCTTAATACGGTCTCTGAGGGCGTAAAGCGACACTGGAGTGAACTAAACTGGGGCTCGGCAGAGTTCAGGAGCTGTGTGAAAGTCGAGGTGGCCGTCCTGGGCTCCCCGCCGTCCCCTGGCTTAAACAGCCTGCGGACGGAAAGCAACATTGAGTCAAGGTAGCAAAATCACTCATTGTCAGTCTCAACACTTCCACAACGTGACAACCTTTTGATCTCTCTGCTCCAACTGTATCAGTTGTACCCCAAGTAACTTAATGTTCAGTCCTCAGTCCAGACTTCGCAGACGGAGGCACTGGGTTCGTGCGTCTTGACTGCCGCGTTCAGCGGAAACATAGCAGTTTAATTAATGGATTAATTCACACGCTGTCTGGCGTCTTCATGCACTTCAGTTGTAAGCAGGGAAATTTGACTGAGGAAACGTTCTTTTCAGTGTCTGACACGGACCCAGTGGCGTGAACTTCCCTAGCACTTACAGGTGCTTCAGAAATTAAACAGGGGCGATAACGTTCTTCCGGCAGCGGAAGGCACTTTACCCTGGCACCACACCTTCCCCGGCCCCCTTCCCCCGCCCCTTTCCGCCACGCACGCATGTGCGCACCCTCCCCTCCCCCTCCCCCCCCCCCCCCCCACCCCCCACACACACCACCACGCAGCCACACACACACACACACACACACACACCACACACACACAACACTGTCACACGCGCACACACACACACAACACACACACACACACACACACACACACACACACACACACACCACATTCACCCACACACGCACGCACGGACATGTCCGTGCATAGAAATTCTAGTAAGAACCTGAACTCTGCAAGTGCAAACACACGATTCTATTCTTTCTTTCTTTCTTTTTTCCTTTCTTTTTTATATTTCTTTGCTACTTTTTTTCTGTCATCCCGTGAATTAGAGCTCTATGTTTATGACGCACAGGACCCCCGTCCGCGAAGTGTTTCAAGCTAGGCCGTGTGTTGTGTGGTGTGTGTGTGTGTGCTGTGTGTTTGTTTGTAGTGTTGTGTGTGTGTGTGTGGTGTGTGTGTGTGTGTGTGTGTGTGTGTGTGTGTGTGTGTGCTTGCTGTGCTGTGTATGTGTGTGTTGTGTGTGTGTGTACGTGCGTGTGCGTGCGGGGTGTGTGTGTGTGTGTGTGTGTGTGTGTGTGTGTGTGTGTGCGTGCGTGCGTGGTGTGTTGTGTGGTGTGTGCGTGTACGTGCGTGTGCGTGTGCGTGCGTGAGTGTGTGTGTATATGGCGTGTGTGTGTGGTGGTGGGTGGGTGTGTAGCGCCCCGTACTTGGTCTTATTTCATCGGGTGAGCAATTTGGGGTTAATAAATCCCCCACCCAGCGCGTTTTACAGAGGACTGAGGGCGCCAGTGGGGCTTAGCAACACCCGTTATTTGGTCAACTTACATCATGCAGGCCTGCCATATTGAACGGCAATTATTTACCGGCACATACAATAAACACACAACACACTAAAACCACAACACACACCCAACACCAACCACACACACAACACACACACATTCCCTTTATATGGGGTGGAACGGCGAATGTATTGTACCGTGCACGATGTACGGTGGTAATGTTTTTGTAAATACGATCAACAATTCTGTAAGTGAACGCATTTGCTTTTTATACATATGGACCCTGAACTCCGTACCACGTCAACGGTAGAATGTCCTGGCTAAGTCTGCCGTATAGCTAGGTGAGCTGTTGAGAACATGATCTCAGCTCAACCCATTGTCCACGATAGAATGTCCTGGCTAAGTGTGCCGAAGTCGTGGCTAGCTAAGTGTCCCGAATTCGTATGTTAGCTACGTGTGCCTATTCTATTCTATGTTTATGCTTAACGTCCTCAGATGCTAAAGAGCATATTAGGGACAATAAGTGCGCCGAAGTCGTGGCATGGGTAGCTAAGTGTCCCGAAGTCGTATGGCTGGCTAATGTGTCCCGAATTCGTGTGGCTAGCTAAATGTCCCGAAGTCGTGGCTAGCTAAGTCTCCCGAAGTCGTATGGCTAGCTAAGTGTGCCGACTTCGTGGCTAGCTAAGTGTCCCGAAGTCGTATGGCTGGGGCTAAGTGTCCCGAAGTCGTATGGCTGGGGCTAAGTGTCCCGAAGTCGTATGGCTAGCTAATCAGAGCTCAGGAGCCGTGTGAAAGTCGAGGTGGACGTCCCGGGCCCCCGTCAGTCCCTAACAAACCTACGGTTTCTGTGGACGCAAAGCGACACTTCAACATCATGGCTAGCTAAGTGTGCCGAAGTCGTAGGCTATAAGCCGGCGAGTTATGCTGATGAGGCGACGACCGCCCGCGGTGAGAGGGAAGCAATCGATCTGACGACTGGCTGAAGTGAACTGCAGACTACTTCTCCCCCTGCCACTGTCGTTGGCTATCCTGTGAATGCATGCATGCACTTGTGTGGGTTCATTTTGCAGGCAGCAAAGCAGGCCGCCGACCCGTCGCTGCCCGGATACTGAACAGGCGTGTGTCTAGGTGACAGAACCGCGTGGGGGTGGCCACCCGTTGTGTCCGTGCAGTGTTTGTTCATTTAACGTGTTCGGCTTGGTTGGGAGCTATAAGTATAACTGTGGGGTGTCGGGAATCTGGGTGCGTGTGTGCCGACTGAGTGGGTTACTGTTTGTGACGAGTGGGTTACTGTTTGTGATGAGTGGGCTGGGTTACTGTTTGTGACGAGTGGGTTGGGTTACTGTTTGTGACGAGTGGGTTGGGTTACTGTTTGTGACGAGTGGGTTACTGTTTGTGACTAATGGGTTGGGTTACTGTTTGTGGGATTTTGGGGTGGGTTACTGTTTGTGACGAGTGGGTTACTGTTTGTGACGAGTGGGTTGGGTTACTGTTTGTGACGAGTGGGTTACTGTTTGTGACGAGTGGGTTACTGTTTTGTTGACGTTCTCTTCGTGGGGAGTACTGAGTTTAGTGCAGTACTGTTCACGTTCACTTGCATTTCATGTTCTCGTGTTCTCGTGTTCTCATTGGGGGCTATAACTGTGGGGTGTCGGGAATCTGGGTGCGTGTGTGCCGACTGAGTGGGTTACTGTTTGTGACGAGTGGGTTACTGTTTGTGACGAGTGGGTTGGGTTACTGTTTGTGACGAGTGGATTACTGTTTGTGACTAATGGGTTGGGTTACTGTTTGTGACGAGTGGGTTACTGTTTGTGACGAGTGGGTTACTGTTTGTGACGAGTGGGTTGGGTTACTGTTTGTGACGAGTGGGTTACTGTTTGTGACGAGTGGGTTACTGTTTTGTTGACGTTCTCTTCGTGGGGAGTACTGAGTTTAGTGCAGTACTGTTCACGTTCACTTGCATTTCATGTTCTCGTGTATGTTCTCATTGACGCTTACATTTTATGGTCTCTTGTATTTCATGCTCTCTTGTGCGTGACCCCAGTGCGTGCGTGCGTGCGTGCGTGCGCGCCCGCGCGTGCGTACGTGCGTGCGTGTTAACTCCAGTTAATGGTGCTGTTAACTCCATCTTCGTTTCAAAGAATTTGCATTTGTAACCGAATATGTAACCGAGTCCCTCTTTCTGTCTCTGTCTGACTCTGTCTGTCTGTCTGTCTGTCTGTCTGTCTGTCTGTCTGTCTGTCTCTCTCTCTCTCTCTCTCTCTCTCTCTCTCTCTCTCTCTCTCTCTCTCTCTCTCTCTGACCCCGCTTTCTATATCCTCCGTCTGGAGGTGACATTGTGTGGTTGACAGGACGTCAAAATCCAACTACTATCTATTTCCTGCTCTAAAAGCTTGGTAGCACGGGGGACACCCAGGGGGAATGTGCACCCAAGTTTCCAAATGAAATGCACGAACGTGATACTGGCACTCGCGAGGTGAACAACCGAGGAAAGATGGTCATGTTTCTGCCGGTTTCTATCTGATCTCCCCGTCTTTCTTACGTGTACGCCTTGCAGATCGCGTGGTATTCAAAGTATTTTGGGGGTAAAACTGACTGGGCCCTGGGTATAGGTTATTTATTTTCCGACAAATCGCGTGCTGCTTATGTACCTACTTTATTTGACCGTGCGGTTTTGTTGTTGTATTTGTTATCTCTCTCTGTCTCTCTGTCTCTGTCTCTGTCTGTCTCCCTCTCTGTCTCTGTCTCTGTCTCTCTTCTCTCTCTCTCGCTCTCTGAAGGGGGAGGGAGGGCGGAGGAGGGGGGGGGGGGTAGCCTTTTCAGTTTCGAGTGTGGTTTGTTGTTTCATTTCAGTTGCTTCTGCACGTTAACGTTAGATACGTCCAGGTGAATATTAGATTTACTTTTGGGGTAAAATCAAAGCTTGTGCTGAGTTTCTTCGTTGAAATAACTAGCGGTTCTGAATAATTTATGGACACAGGTTTGACGCCGCGATAGCTCTGCGGGATGACTGACTGGGAGACTTGCTGTCGTGGTTGTGGTGAATAGACAGGAAACCTTTCACGCTTCGCATCCAGAATATGAATATATATAAGCAGCTTGATTTCCAGATACATTTCCGTAGATCAGAAATCAAATGTCATCTTTCCCGGCAAAAAAAAAGAAAAGAAAAAGATAGAAAGAAAAGGGGGGGAAAAAAGAGAGGAAAACAACAACAATAGACCTTCGATTTTACTGATATATATATATAAAACTTTCTGATTGGCTAGCCGCATTAACCTCATTAATTCTTTATGCCTATGACCCTCTGGGTATATCGTCTGCTACCCAGAGGGGGTATATATATATATCTATATTACATTAATCATAATTATGCTATGACCTATTATATGTTCTACCAGTGGTATATATATATATATATATATATATCGTCTGCTGACCCAGAGGATCATATGCATAAAAAATTAATGAGGTTAATTCAGCTAGCCACTCAGAAAGTTAGTTTTCCCGTTCTGAACGATAATGCGGAGTTTGAGACCGCTGATCAAACGTCGGTCAATACGCTAGTCCCTGTTTTGTGAACAGCGACTGACGTCCATCATGTTTTTATCTAGAGCACCGTGTGTCACAGTCAGTCGCACAGCCTTTGCACATGTTTTCACCATCGGTTGTCTTCGTTCGGCGCTACTCTCAAGATTCTAGACAGGCCTAGACAGTCGGACATTATATTTTGTCATTTTCAGCGTCTTTTACAGGTTTACTTGTTTGATGCTTCCAAAACTATTCTGTTATTGTCTGTTGGTATGCTTTTACCAATAAAATTGATTCAGCCAACTGTCGGAGGGCGAGCTGAAGGTGTCTAGTCTGCGTGTCACGTGCTGATTGGCTGATCGCCAGTGTCAGTCATATTTTGGCGACGCGTTGATTGGTAGCGTTGGCGGGTCGGTATTGGGCTGATCCTTAAATTGCGTGAAATGGCTCACTTGTCTCAGTGTGGGCGCTAAGCTAAGCTGTAAATTGTGTGAACTGTCTCGCCGTTTTAATGCTTGCTGTTCACTCCACTCTTCCTGCCTGTAGCGGTACCGGTTTGGTTTATAGATGTCAAAATTAATGGTTTCTAGACCGCCACACTAGTATTTGTTTCATGTGAAACGAAATTGACTGCTAGCATTGTGAAATAAGATCCCAATACACAAAAGGTTAAAATTATAACCGAGTACATCTGCACATTGTGTTTGCGTTGTTGTACTCTGGATGTCGCCCTGTCAGTGTCTTTCGTGTGTGGACGTCATTCAGTCTTTGACGTATGGTTTACGTGTTGTTATTTTTGTACGTCACTACTAAAAGATGTGGTAAGACAGCGCGAGAGAAAGCGAGAGGCAATACCAACGGCCTCTCGCATGTACCATCAAAAGAAAAGAAAAGAATAAAACGGGAATTTCTGGCTGTGGCTCGTTTGTTGTTGCTTATTTCCAACCTGCTGTTTCTATCGACCTTTACAAAATGAATGCTGATTTTAATAGGACGCATAGTTCAGGAGCTGTGTGAGAGTCGAGGTGGCCGTCCTGGGCTGTCCGTCCTAACGAGCCTTATGGTTTCCGTGGACGTAAAGCTATATTGAACCATGCTTCGGCATTGGTCTCAGCTTGTCCCTAATATGTCAACTGACATCGGAGGACATTAAGCATCACTTCATCATCATCATAATAGGACAACACAAAACATGTGCGCATTTCTGGGCATAACGTTTTTCAAGCAACAGACACACAGGCAAACAGACGAAGATAACTGAAAATTGTCTGATTATGTAGTTCGGGGTATTGGTGCTGGCCTGCAGAGTTCTTCTACACGCCTCAGATACGCCAGCACCGCAAAGCGGATCAGTAGACAGTTAAAAAACAAACCGAGTTTTGTTCTCCAGTCTACAGCAGCATTGTTATAATAATATTGTAATCATCTTAACAATGAGCCTGACTAGATATAGGCATATGGAAATCTCAGACCTAACACAAATCAGATGTCTTAAGGAAAAATAAAAAGAGAGAGAGAGAGAGAGAAGAGAGAGAGAGAGAGAGAGAGAGAGAGAGAGAGAGAGAGAGAATTTCAAACCAAAACTTACACAAATAAACGGCCCATCAAACGGATCAACATTAGAAGTACACAATATGTATTCATCATTGTTTATTTGCCTATCGTTTTCGTCAAAACAAAACAAATGGGGGTGGGGGTAGGGGGTGGAGGTTACCCAGAAAATCTGTGCATACTTTGTGTTGCCCCGCTAGTAATTATACTGTTTGTTTTAGTAGAGGTCGTTTTGCAAAGATTTCGGAATGGGGGAGTACGAGTGTGTGGGTGGGTGGATGTGGGGCGGGGGGGGGGGGGGGGGGGGGGGGGGGGGGGGGGGGCTGACAGGCATTCAGTGAACTGTGTTGTGAAACTCTTGTAATTTCTCTGTCTGCTCTTTCGCTCTGGCGAAGGGAGCAGCCGGCCTTTCCTTCCAGTCTTGGATATCTGGTTCCCTGGGTCCCATCTTCTGTCCCAAGCTTTTCTGAAATCTTATAATAATAATAATAACTCTTATATAGCGCTATACCCCGTAAAAATTTACAAGCTCGCGGCGCTGTACATTATCACATCAAAATCCGCTTGACAATCAAAAAAGTACAAGTACTATAAATGCATACATCAGTATCAAATTGACAAAAAAGCCAGGTTGAAACCAAATTTTAAAAAAGTGAAAAAGTGAAGAAGAAGCAAATGCGTACTTCGATATTAAAGCATTTCACACACACTGAAATAATCACAAGTACTATAAAATAATGCATATATTAATATCAACATGTTCCCGTTGTAAAATGTATACCTTTCTTCTTCTTCTTCTTCTTTTTAATTTTTTTCTTTTTCTTTCCGTATACAATGTTGATCGCGCTATTGGATGCCGCAGACACAAATTAAGGTCTTCTCTTAGGAATCCAGGGTTGTTGTGTTTTTTGTGTGTGTTTTTTATCCAATATTTTTATGTTTTGTCCTTGAAGCCTGCAGTAGGTCAGAATATAGCATTACATTGTCCGACTTCTGCTAGCAATTCTACCTCTCTAATTTCAGCGAGGGAGTGAAATATGGCAGCGGATGGAACTGGAATTCTAATCTGAAAACCTTTATTAAAAGGATTGTAGTTTAGGTTCAGTCAAAGATTGTCTAACAACTAGATCTAGTCCTTGCTAAGCTACTGATGAGTAAAACAAAAGTACAGGGACTCAGAGTCATTTATATATTTCTATAAAACATGAATGAATGAATGAAAATCTGAAACATAATTATTGTGTGTCCGTGTTAAAATAAATAAGCGTTCGTTTGAACCTTTTTGTGTTTGAATGAATGAATGAATCAATCAAACAATCAATCAAAATTTATATATGACACATAAAAACTTCCACACAAAAACGTGCGTTTTCACTTGCGTGGATGCATGTTTTGTGAATAAACGCCCCACGCTGATGTCGCTGTGTTTGGCAAATTGTTTTCTTCTCATTTCTGCATATGTGGTTCTTTCAACTTCATTTCCCCCCCAATAGTCAGCAGACCTACAGGGACGTGTATCGTGAAGACTGAGTGGGGCTTTTGATTGTGATTTGACGATAGGCTACCAGTTTCGCCATCATATGAATATGATCCTCGCGGTTGACTTGGCGTTGAGTGAATATCAAAAATTGATGACTGAGAGACAGACCAGACCAAAATTAGCAACACCCCAACTTGGCCTAGGATACATGTAGAATACATGTTTAAGCGTGTGTGTGTGTGTGTGCGTGCGTGCGTGCGTGCTGTGTGCGTGTGTGTGTGTGTGTGTGTGGTGTGTGTGTGTGTGTGTGTGTGTGTGTGTGTGTGTGTGTGTGTGTGTGTGTGTTTTACAGCCAGTTCCGCTAATTGTTACTACGTTAGAAATACTACCAACGGGGCAGTTTAAAAAGGCTAGTTTGAGAAGGCTAATTCCGAAGAAGAAGAATTGCAAGGCCTCCTCCTTGACAAAACATTGTTTTGAGAAGGCTAATTCCGAAGAAGAAGAATTGCAAGGCCTCCTCCTTGACAAAACATTGTATTGAGAAGGCTAATTCCGAAGAAGAAGAAGAATTGCAAGGCCTCCTCCTTGACAAAACATTGTTTTGAGAAGGCTAATTTCGAAGAAGAAGAAGAAGAGGAGGAGGAGCAAAGAAAGATGAAAAGAAAGGAAAAAAACCAACAACACAAAAACAACCAAAACAGAGAAAGGGGGGTGGGGGGGAGAGAGGAGAAGAGAGCAAGACGAGACAGACAGACAGAGAGAACAACAAGAAGAAAGAAGAAAAACAATTAAAAGGAGAGGAAAGAAGCAGATAATAAGGGGGGGGGATATATTTTTTTAAAGAAAAAAAAAGAGGGTGGGGATGTGGGGGGGGGGGGGGGGGGTGGGGGCGGGGGGACGCATGACTTACAAGGTGCAGGAAAATGAACACCCCGTCTGTCAGTCTACGGAGACAAAGAGACGGCGGCGATGAAAGCAATTAGAAGTTTGAAGGTGTTGTGTGACGCTGGAACATTAACTGTAGACCACCGTGTTTTAAGAAAAAAAATTAAACAAAAAACAACAACAAAAAACACGCAATTTCCGCAAAGTAAAATGGGGCCAGCAACCCAACAACAACAACCGAGTTTCCCGAAAAGTGAAATGGGGCCAGGGGGTCGCACGTACGGTATTCGGGGTGGCCGGGTACGGGTGGCTGGGTACAGAGCTCTTCTGTGTTGTCAGCTGCTGTCCCATCAGATCAGATAAGTTATCGGTAGGTACCCTTGTTGGGTTTCTGACAACGAGACGGCCGCGTCCAGGAGTTCTAGTGGTTACGGCCGTTTCGTTTGTTTGCTCGCCGTTCATTTCATTTGCCTCCCTCTGAAGCCGAGAGTAATGTATTAGGACACTAGTAAGTAAGTAAGTAAACATGGTGCTTAACGTCCACAGAAACCGTAAGGCTTATTAGGGACGGGGAGAAGGGGGAAAGGGGGTATGGAGGTGGGGGAAGAGGAGAGAGAGATACCTATCGCTACACTGTCACCACCAGAATGATTCCTGCATTAAGATGGGCAACGATGAGAGCCATTTTAATGTTTCAGTAGGAAGCGATGGACAAAGTCACAAGACAGTGTCCACAAACCACAACCTTTTTGAAGAGAAAGGAGAGCCGAAGTGGTATCGAACCGAGGTCCGTCCGCTTACCAGCCTAACGCCTGGTCAAACCGCTAGGCCAAACCGGCTCACACATATTAGGACACAGGTTGAAAAGAGCTTATAGGGGAATCCAGTCGAACACTCGTCACGGGGCCTATCGATAGGATTTCTTTTTTTAATTTAGACCAGACACACTGCTGTTTTTCACTCGATTTCTAGGACCTGTTTGGTAAATAAAATCGACTTTTAAAAGTCGTAAAAATTAACACTACTATGAGTGCTGCCATTTGTGACCTGCAGTATAATATGTAAATCACCCGATGATGCTTGCAGGTCAGTGGAAATACTTGCACATTTTCTACGTTTTTATGCCGACTTGTGGCTTCGTTTGCCCTTTGATAGCAACCAAACAAACGACTTGGCCTATGAAAACAAATTAATAGAAGAAGAAGAAGAAGAAGAAGAGGAAGAGGAGGAGGAGGAGGAGGAAGAGAAGAAGAAAAAGAAGAAGAAGAAGAAGAAGAAAGAGCCACGCTGCGTTCTAATTGAATTGCCTTTATCAACAATGTTGAGGGATAGGGTTCAAACACCGCGAAGGAATGCGGGTACACTCTGTCTCTAACATTTTGGTTACGATCAATTATTTGTGTTTTTCCACGGGTACCTCATCCTTTTGGTTAAGATCTGTGCGTTTTTCGCCGGGTACCTCATCCCTTTGGTTACGATTTGTGTTTTCCCCCGGGTACCTCCTCACGTTGGTTACGATTTGTGTGTTTTTCGCCGGGTACCTCCTCCATTTGGCTACGATCTGTGTGTTTTTCCACGGGCACCTTCTCTGTTCCATCCAGATGCACTTTTCAAATCTTTCTTTAATGATTGTGGAAGGTTGAACGTACTTCTGTAGTGTGAGTGTAAATAGCTGGTTGACAATACGCACACCCGGTAGCGTCTCTTGACAGGACACGTTAAAGGTTCCAGCCCTACGGCGTTTAGTATCCATGTGGAGGTGTGGTACTAAAAATAGCCACTACATGATCATCACTGCAGTTTTCTTCTTTTTCTGTATCTTCTGCCTCTCCTTTCTCTTCTTTTTCTGTATCTTACTCCTCTCCTTCCTCTTCTTTTTCTGTATCTTATTCCTCCTCTTCTTCTGCCTCCTCTTTTTTTGACTCTTCTGCCTCCTCGTCTGTCTGTTCTTCCTCTTCTTCTTCTGCTTTTCTTCCTCCTCTTCTGTCTCTTCTTCCTCTTCTTTTTCTGACTCTTCTTCTGCCTCTTCTTCCTCCTTTTCTTCTTACTCTTCTTCCTCTTCATCTGACTCTTCTGACTCTTCTTATGTATCTTCTTCCTCTTTTCTTCCTCTTCTTCCTCTTCTTATGTATCTTCTACCTCTTTTCTTCATCTTCTTCCTCTCCTTCTGACTCTTCTTCCTCTTCTTATGTATCTTCTACCTCTTTTTTTCATCTTCTTCCTGTCCTTCTGACTCTTCTTCCTCTTCTTATGTATCTTCTACCTCTCTTTTCCCTCTTTTCCGCTTCTTCCTCTTCTGCTGACTCTTCTTCCTCTTCTTATGTATCTTCTACCTCTTTTCTTCCTCTTCTTCTGACTCTTCTTCCTGTTCTTATGTATCTTCTACCTCTTTTCTTCCTCTTCTTCTGACTCTTCTTCCTCTTGTTATTTATCTTCTTCCTCTACTTCCTCTTCTTCCTCTTCTGCTTCTTCCTCCTCTTCTTCTGCCTCTTCTTCCTCTTTTTCTGTCTCTTCTTTCTTCAAGGAGGAAAAAGGAAAGCAACATTGAGCTGGGAGATGGAGGACCAGAATGGGTGTGGACGTGTGTGTGGGGGTGGGGGGTGGGGGGTGGGGGTGGTAGTGGGCTTTTTTCAGGATACAGGTTACTTTCAGTCTCTTTCGTTGCGACATTCGTGAACAGAGTTTCAGTTTCGGGGGTTTACGGTAACGTGATCAATGGCCGCTTTTAACTAAATAAACAAAATTAAAAAAGAAATATAAAAACGAAAGTAATGAAATTAATAGGGTCGTTTCAACCGCTTGGAATTCTTCCTTTTTTTCTTTTTTTTTCTTTTCTTTTTTATCTCTCTCTCTCTCTCTCTCTCTCTCTCTCTCTCTCTCTCTCTCTCTCTCTCTCTCTCTTTTGGGGTTTAGTTTTTTGGGGGTTGGGGCGGGGAGGCGGGGTGGGGGGGGGGGGGGATATCTAACGCCTTTTATCTTGACGGTGCGTGGTATGGCGAAAAAGAGTCTAAATACGTGCAAAAATAAACATTGCAGTGAGGAGATTCGTGTTTCAAGCAAACTGTGCCACCTCCCCCTCCCCCCCCCCCCCCCCGCGTGGGTAGTTTTAAATCGTAAAGAACTGAGGCTAAAAATGTATCATTATGAACTGACCTACAATTTCTATAGCAGAGAAATACTGAGAGAGAGAGAGAGAGAGAGAGAGAGAGAGAGAGAGAGAGAGACAGACAGACAGACAGACAGAGAGAGCTGTGAAGACTTTGAAACTGTCTCTGTCTTTCTCTTTCTCTCTCTCCTCTATCCCCCCCCCCCCCCCACACACACACACACACATGCAGACACGCACGGACGCACGCATAAAGAAACGCAATAAAATAACAATATTTTTTATTACAATTTGATTTTATGCTCCTGTCACCGTTCGGCTTCTTGTCCATGTGTGTGTGTGTGTGTGTGTGTGTGTGTGTGTGTGTGTGTGTGTGTGTGTGGTGTGTGTGTGTGTGTGTGTGTGTGTGTGTGTGTGTGTGTGTGTGGTGTTTATGGACAGTAGATTATGATGGATCATGTCTATTCCGGCACTACCTTTATTCCCCACCTCCTTATTTGACATCGGCAGACGTCCTAGTTCAGTCAACCATTCGATCCTTCCCTCCCTTCCATCCCTTCCCACTAGTGTCCTTGGTTAGCAAATATTCCGTATGAACAGAAAACCCTCATAGGAGCATTTTAGAGACCCTACGGTAGCTCAAAATAAAAGACAGCAAGAGACATTTTTTCCGGTCTGTGCACGCAAAAGATCCCACGGCAGTTGAAAGCAAAACACAGAGAGTGGAAGCTTCCCGCTGCCTGTGTTAAACTACTTAAAATTGCCAGAATGCTAGGACCGGGCTCCTCTTGGCGATGTTTCCTCCTTCGGGAATAAGATTACCCAATTTTACCGCAAGAAATTAATCCCACGAAGGGAGAGAAAAAAAAAGTTTCTTTGTTGTTGGTTTTTGTTGTTGTTGCTTTGGCTTGTGGGATGGATTACGCGGTTGGTATAGATTTATCTCAGTCTCTGTGTATTTGTGCAGGCGAACGGAAAACACCGGTATAAACAACAGATTCACTGATTTCAACTCAGTACGCCCGTCTGTTTCTTCCTCATCAAGTTGAGATTTGTTTTGGAGACAAACGCGCACAATGGCTTTTTTCGGGCGAGGTTTCAAAGCCAAGGTAAATCTTGATACGATCAGCACTGACTTCCAGAAGAGTGTGCTATTCCTCTTCGTCATAAACGATGATGATTATTTTTCCTAAAACGCTTTGTTCTCGTTGTATTCTTGGAACTTTCTCCTGTCAGTGCCTGATGCGATGCGAAGGTGGGTTGGTTTGCAATGTTTGGTTGACAAGCTTTGTGTCTCGGTCACTGAGGGCTTCCTCAGAGTTACACTGCACACACACAAGCACGCACACGTGCGCGCGCGCGCGCACACACACACACACACGCACGCACGCACGCACGCACGCACGCACACACACACACACACACACACCACGCTGTGTTCTAATTAAATTGCCTTTATCAACAGTGTTGAGGGATAGGATGACGTGGAAATGAGCTGCAGACTTCTTACCAAAAAAATAGAGAGAAAAAAAGGTTGAGGATATACCTCTGGTGGAGTTTATGTATCTTGTATTTACACACATGCCAGGTGAGAGGTACCGTAGGCGACTGTGGTCTTAGCTGTTGTACTTGTGTTCCGTATTTCAAACGCTAATTAACTCCCTTGTGTGTTGATTCTCCAGACTTGTTGTTTGTGTTATGTTTAGTAGGTAGGTAGTGATGCTTAATGTCCTCGGATGTCAGTTCACATATTAGGAACAGGCTGAGACCAATGCCGAAGCACGGTTCAATATAGCTTTACGTCCACGGAAACCAGAAGGCTCGTTAGGACGGACAGTCCAGGACGGCCACCTCGACTCTCACACAAATCCTGAACTATGTGTGGTCAGTCCGGTCTTTCTTTCCTCGTACCTGCACACCTTTCAGTTCTTCCGCGCGTTTTGCTTCTGTTGTTGGTGATCCTGACGTTGCAGCCTTTGTTCGGCCGTGTGATTGTCAAGATCTGTCGGGTACCTTATGCAGCATATGTTTCCAGGCTTTCTGGTATAAAATGACTTTATTCTATATCGCGCTGTACGTATTTACTAGGTCTGAGACAGCAGAACATTATTTTTTAAACAAGTTAGCTGGTTAGTTATTGTATTCTGACGTCCTATGAACTAGACAGGGTCACCTGTGGATGAATTCTGAAACAGGTTCTTTGACAACGTTGTTTAAGAATATTTTCGTGTAATATGTTTTTTGCCTTCCTGCCTCCCAAAACAAACAATGCTGCCGCCACACACTCAGTAGTAGATGTCTTCAGTCACCTAACTAACTATCTAACTAACTAACTAACTAACTAATAGAAGGAAAATTAACATTTTTTTCGGGGCACCAGCTATTGTACTTGCATGACATTGTGTACATATCGACTCTTGTTAGACTTACAGTGTTGTTTTTGTGTTTAGACTGGCCTTTTTTCTTTTCTTTTCATCTGACTTGAGTGTGGTTTTCACCCACGGTGTATTGGTTCGTCCTGAGTTGAACCTATGTGGCAGACAGGTCGTCTTGTTAAGTGTCTTCTGTGCTATCTGTTTATCAGGGTTTTTTTTATTCACCAGTATCTTTGCACTTGATGAGTTGTCCATGCACGTCGCAAAAAAAATATATATAAAAATGTACATATACGCACGTACACATTGCTTCTTCTCCCTTTTGATTTAGTCTTTACACATTAGTGATATTAAACTATTACCATTATCAAGATAACAACAGGTGTGTCATAAAATTACACCAAAAATAACAAACCTCAAGAAATAAAAAACAACTTATTTTCAGTCGCAAAAAACAACATACATTTGTGTATATATACGTAGTTATTTCTTTTGATGAATATCTCATACACGCAGCATCACATGCACTCGCAAATATTAATACTAAATACGCACGCGCGCGCACACACACACACGCACGCACACACACACACACACACACACACACACACACACACACACACACACACACACACACACACACACACACACACACACACACACACACACACTCACCACACACACACACTCACACACACACACACACACACACACACACACACACACACACACACACTCACACACACACACACACACACACACACACACACACACACACAACCACCCACACACCCACACACGCACAGTCGCACTGGAAGCGACGTCTGACACGACTAACGAACGAACAGGTATAATCATCACGGGTCTCAGTTTCGCAGACACGGAGTTCTGGCAGTATTATTTTTGCTCTTGAAATGTTTGCTTGTCTTGCCGTCGCACGCTTTGGCCTTGTTATCTCCCCTGGGCGCGGGCGACCAATCGCTTTAGCAGGCTCCAGATCTGCACTGATGTTTTTGGAAGTGTTTTTTTTCCGCTAAGAGTTCATGTTTTTTCCGTCAGTGATCACCGCATTTCACGGGCTATTTAGCGTTTCGATGATATCATTTGTTGTTAAAATAAACGTAAAAAGACAAAACGAAACAAAACACAAAGCAAATACGCAGTGGGGAAAAAAAAATGGTAAAAGAATAATGAAAGAAAGTATTTTTTACGGGAGGTTTTATTTTTGTGACAGCCTCATAAATTACCTTTGCCAGCTAGAACTTGCAAGTTATAAACATTCCGACAACAACAAAAATGAAGATAAATAAAACCGAAAAGAATAAAAACAAGTGGGTGGTTTACTTTAGTTCTGGTGTGCAAGAAGAAGAAAAAGAAGAAGAAAAGAGTGCAGGGTTGATTGGTTAGCTGGTTCGTTCGTTCGTTCGTTTGCTACATATTTTTGTACCACTTACGTTGCTTAGATACGCTTTGGTGGCCTTTTTTTGTTTGGCTGTTTGTTTGTTTAACACCAAATCGATCGCGAGGATCTTATGAAGTGTGTCAGTGTGTGTGTGTGGGGGGGTGGGGTGGTGGTGGTGGTGGTGTGTGTGTGTGTGTGTGTGTGTGTGTGTGTGTGTGTGTGTGTGTGTGTGTGTGCGTGCGTCGTGCGTGCGTGTGTGTGTGTGTTGTTAGTGTTATTGTAAGGCGCTCTGGGCTCCCACTTTATGCGGGGTATGGTTAAACAGGTCTCTTTTATTGTTATTAAATGCAAGTAATCAGATCACTTCTTCTTTGCCCTTGTCGCATGTGCATTTGTGTTCAATATCGTTAGGAGAGAACAGGGGGCAAATAATTCTGATTGAGCCAGAGAAGCAAAAATCGGAAATGTATATTTTGCGCGGCAGTAGGCGCAGCACATTAAGCTATATTCTAACGGCTCCTTAAGCCTGGAAGAGAGAACGGCCGATAGCCCTAGATCAGCAAAGGGGACCCTAATTTCTGCATCCGTGCTAATCCATTCTGGGAAGTTACCCGTTATAATGTTTTGTCAGTGAACACTTTTTACAATCTTTCTTCTTCTTCTTCTTCTTCTTCTTCTTCTTCTTCTTCTTCTTCTTCTCCCTGATATAACCGCAGTGGTTGACTGGGCGTAAAACACAAAGTTCTTCTTCTTCGTCGTCGTCTTCTTCTTTTTCTTCTTCTTCTAAAGAACGAAACATTGAACAAACTAAAAAGATGCATGGTGCCTTTAAGCTTTCAACTACCGCTTGACAGTTCTGCACTCACTCACCGGAAACCGGCGAGCATGACGGGAAGGCAGCATGCCACATTGACAAAGGGGGATAATGCCCTCGTCTTCTCTTCATTTCTGCACCTCCCTGCTTTCTCTCTCGTCGGCGCCTTGCCTGTGAAAACAGTAACTAGGTAGCCGAGGGCACATCGGGTACGGAGCCTGAACGCTTCACCCCACAGGAGACGAGACGTTTCCTGCTGTCCGAGCCGCGGTGGGGTACCGTCGACGCAGAAATTAAAGGAGACACCGAACGAGAAGCATCACCAGGATAGAAACGGAAAGAAAATGGACCCACTGCTGCTTTTTGGTCGGTTTATGGTGTACTGTTTGTTAGAAAGAACAAAATTGGATGTTTGAAAGTCGTGAAAAGACAGCTGTGAGAGTTGCTTTTCTGTGTCTGGCAGTCTGTTTGTCTTTGGTGTCATGAACAAGACCGGCATGCATGGCACAAAGTTAATGTCTCCTACGTCATGAGCCAGCGTTTTTTCGGTCTTCGTCGGTTGGTGAAGAGCGAAGCAGCATGGTTGCTCCCTGAGGACCGTAAAAGGACCGTAAAAGAACAAAAAGGTGGTTCTGCGTCCTAAGTAATGACAGAACAACCCTAGAAAGCCTGCAGAAGGCTGTATTTGTCTTCGCTCGCGATTGTTTTATTACGTTGTCGGACCAGCTTGCCCATACCTGGAGTCCCGTTTATGGTTCTCCCTACACACACCAAACCTCGCTTTCCGGCACCTTTCCTCCAAACTCTGCCAGAACTGGTTACGCCACTGAAGGGACACTCTTTATTTCCGCGCAGCTGTCCACGGACTCTCAGCGTCCTCCCGAAGGTTTTGTTATTGTTGTTGTTTGATTTGGGTGTGGGCGGGTCTTTTTTGTTGTTGTTTTGTTTGTTTTTGTTTTTTGTTTGTTTGTTTGTTGTTGTTGTTGGTGGTGGTGATTTTTTGTTGTTGTTGCTGTTGTTGTTGTTGTTGTTGTTTTTAGTACTTCATTGTCCCTCGCAGGAAATTCGGGTCGCCTTACCCGGGTAAGGCACAGCAGCCGCAACTGAGAGCAGCGCTACCCATTCCTGTCAGTGTGTGTAGTGTTTTCCTGCGTCCAAACAATGGTATGGCTGCCAGTGTTTGGGATCTTTAACGCGCGCACAGATGTTGATGCATTCGATGTTGCACACAGGGGCTGTACGGACACCGTAAGAGAGTCTGCACCGGAAGTTGATTCTTTGGAGAAAAAAATCCCTTGCCGCACCGGGAACTCGAACCGCCTGGCTTTTCAGTTGGACGCTCTACCGACTGAGTTATCCCCTTTGGGTACCATAATAAGACTGCGGTAGCAACATAGCCCGTACAAATGAGGCGCGTCCGCCCCGGGTACAAAATGAGTTCCGTCTCGATTCAAACGATTTTGGTCTTATTATTTTGTGATAGCGCAAGCATTGCGGACAGTTATAATTGATAATCTGATCTAATTTTGTCTGTTACAAACTTACTCCTTACTCAAAAAAGACTGTCAGTTAATTTTAGGTGACGATTTTCATAGACCTATTTAATATGGCGTAGCCAATTACGGCAGTGGTTGGAGGAAGGATGACGTAAACCAGTAGTACTTGGAGTTTGTTCCCTTTGCCGGGAAGCCAGATCGAGCTATCAAAGGTTCTGTCTTTCAGCGCTAACCTAGGTCAGCAAAAAACAACAATGCTGTCTCTCTATTTAGCTCTGATCAGTCGGCTTCATTGCATTTCTAACTCCAGCCCTTCCGCCTTAACGACACTAGCCGTACGCCATGAGCAGTGAGCCAGTAGTGAGCAGTGAGCCAGCAGTGAGCCGCTTTGGTGGCCCAACAGCCATGCGCTGAACCGTTAGGTTGGTACGTAGTAAAAAAAAAAAAAAAAAATCTATTACTAGTCATTGTCATGCCAACATTCTTCCAAGCGCTGGACAGGAAAACAACATAGCTCCACCAAAAACAGATAAGTGGTTTAGCTTTTCACTTCATTTTTCATCATTTTTGACCGTTTAACTGTTGTTTGAGTGTCGTTTTGTAGCTTGACAAAGGGGATTACCCCGAAAATTTGCTGGTTTTGTCTTGTCCTAATAAATAGCGTTGTTTTGAACCTTTTGCGTGTTTTGTGGATCTGGTGCGTAGCAAGCGGGTGATGTGGGTTCGATTCCACGCCTCCGCTCTCCTTTCTGTTCAAACGTTGTGGTTTATGTACACCGTCTTGTGACTTTGCCCCTCACAGTTAATCAAACATTAAAAATAATTACCATTGCTGCCCGTCTTTAAACAGAATCATTCTGGTGGTGACACTGTCTTGTGTCTTTGCCCCTCAAAGTTAATAAAAACATTAAAATAGTTCTCATTGCTGCCCATCTTAAAACAGAATCATTCTGGTGGTGACACTGTCTTGTGACTTAGCCCCTCAAAGTTAATAAAACACTAAAATAATACTCATCGTTGCCCATCTTAAAACAGAATCATTCTGGTGGTGACACTGTCTTGTGACTTTGTCCCTCACAGTTAATAAAACATTAAGAAAGTACTCATCGCTGCCCATCTTAAAACAGAACCATTCTGGTGGTGACAGTGTAGCGTTAGGTATAGACTCCCACTTCGCACACCTCCTGGGATCATAGTTCAGGAGCTGTGTGAGAGTCGAGGTGGCCGTCCTGGGCTGTCCGTCCTAACGAGCCTTCTGGTTTCCGTGGATGTAAAGCTATATTGAACCATGCTTCGGCATTGGTCTCAGCTTGTCCCTAATATGTTAACCGACATCCGAGGACATTAAGCAACACAACCGAACCTCCTGGGATCTCGGTCCCCGCCAGTACCTCACCGGAGACAACACGGCGTTAAACACGTTTAATGAACGAAGGAAAGGAGCGAACACGGCGTTAAACACGTTTAATGAACGAAGGAAAGGAGCGAACAGTGGATCAGACTCGACACACAAGGGAGTTAATCAGCGCTAGAAATACGTAAGTAAATATGGTGCTTAACGTCCACAGAAGCCATAAGGCTTATTAGGGACGGGGAGAAGGGGGGGAAGGGGGTCTGGAGGTGGGGGGGAGTGGGAGATTATATACCTATCACTAGACTGTCACCACCAGAATGATTCCTGCATTAAGATGGGCAGCGACGAGAGCCATTTTAATGTTTCAATAGGAAGTGATGGACAAAGTCACAGGACAGTGTCCACAAACCACAACCTTTTTGAAGAGAAAGGAGAGCCGAAGCGGTATCGAACCGAGGTCCTTCCGCTTACCAGCCTAACGCCTTACCGCTAGGCCAAACCGACTCACATAGAAATACGTAACCTCTGGTGGAGTTTATGTACCTTGTATTTACACGCATGCCAAGTGAGAGTTGCTGTAGGCGATTCAGGTCTTTGTTGCTGTACTTGTGTGACGTCTTTCGAGCGCTGATTAAACTCCCTTCGACGGTTCTGTACTAGCGCTCCGGGTCTCGTTCTGTTTCAGAAGCGTACCAGGCTGTTTAACCTAACTGTAATTTGGTGAATTGTGTTTCGCCCATCGCCGATCCATCGCGATTGACTGGACATTAAGTGAACTATGTGGCTTTGCATGAAGTGACGTGGTGCATGGTTGTATGGTGTACACAGAACTTGCGCCAAGACGGCAGCAATTTCATGTGGCACCAGCCATGCCAGCGCTGTAAGCACACCACTTCAGTGGATATTCAAAAACGCGCTTTAAAAAGCTAGTCACTCATGTAGAATCACATGCGAGCGCAGTGAGTCTGCTCGAGAGCGGAGAACAGCACTATATAAACGCACTCATCATCATCATCATCATCATCAACAACAACATCATCAACAACAACAACTAAGTTAGCTATGAAGTAACCGACTATCTCTCCCTTTTTCCGGCGCTCCAGCCCACCTTCCCGCAAACGGAGTGGTGCTTTCACAGCAGTTCTTGTCTCCCGTTGATGGTGGTGATCCTCATCGTGCAGTGTTTCGTTTGAGGCTTGGTACTGTGCACGTGTTTTGTCTGAGTCTTGGTGCTGTGCTTTGTTTGTGACATGGTGCTGTGTTTTGTCTGTGCCTTGATGCTGTGTTTTGTCTGTGCCTTGACGCTGTGTTTTGTCTGTTGATGATGAAGTGTTGCTTAATGTCCTCAGATGTCAGTTGACATGTTAGGGACAAGCTGAGACCAATGCTGAAGCATGGTTCAATATAGCTTTACGTCCACGGAAACCAGAAGGCTCGTTAGGACGGACAGCCCAGGACGGCCACCTCGACTCTCACACAGCTCCTGAACTATGTTTTTTGTCTGTGTCTTGGTGTTGCGTTTTGTCGGAGTCTTGGTGCTGTGTTTTGTCGGTGTCTTGGTGATGTGTTTTGTCTGTGCCTTGATGCTGTGTTTTTTGTCTGTGTCTTGGTGTTGTGTTTTGTCGGAGTCTTTGCTTGTTTGTTTTGTTCTGCTTTTGTTTAAACAAGAATTTATTCGAGACAAGATAAAGATACAATGAATGGTTATGGGCTCATCAAGAAGCTTGCTGCTTGTAGGCGGAGTTTTTTTGGTGCCGTGTTTTGTCGGAGTCTTGGTGAAATGTTTCGTTTCAGGCTTGGTGCTGTGTTTTGTCGGAGTCTTGGTGCAGTGTTTCGTTTGAGGTTTGGTGCTGTGTTTTGTCGGAATCTTGGTGCTGTGTTTTGTCGGAGTCTTGGTACTGTGTTTTGTCGGAGTCTCGGTCCTGTTTTGTTGGAGTCTTGGTAACTAAATACGGCAGTGGTTGAAGGAAGGATGTCGTAAACCAGTGCTTGGAGTTTGGCGTAACGCCACATGGCCTTCACACAGCCGACCGGCGATAGTCGCTGGTGCGCGCCAGTTTCAAATCTGTTTTCTCCCTTAATATTTTGACCGCTTGTTTGTATACCTACTCTTTGTTTACCTAGTCCTTTTATGCACCAAGCCATGTGTAATATAATTTGGCATCTTAGAATGTTTATCCAACGTTTATTTAGACGCAGGATCGAGCTTAATCAGTAGCCGATGCCTCTCTAAGTCTATTTTTATAGCCGTCGTCTGCATGGCGCGTTCTCTGTTTAATACTAGTGAATAGAGGAAATTGTATTTGTGCGGGCCAAGGAAACACAATTGTCAGCCATTTTGTGGTCCAGAGGGCCGATTTGATTGTAGCGATAGCGTGTGTTCCTTGCGGCCCGCGCCGTTCTCTTATCTATGCGTGCGAGTGAGGATTTTGGGTGTGCTGAAAATTGTCTGCTGCTGTAGAATAAAACCTGACTGCCGTTCCGCCTGCTGTGGTCTCCATTGTTACTGACTCCGCTGCCTGTGTCCTGTCCTTCTACCACTCCACTCCATTACATATGATACAGTAGTGTTTGTGTGAACAGGTATTTGTGTAGACTTATAATGACGATGCTCTACTAAGACAGTGGTGTTTGTGTTAACAGGCATTTGTGTAGTTCTCAGGTAAAAGTAAGTAAACATGGTGCTTAACGTCTGCAGGAACCATAAGGCTTATTAGGGACGGGTCCGTACTCTCAAGTGAAGATGCTCTACTAATTATACCTTGCGGCTGCTAATTTTTGTCAGTTACCAAACGGACAAATCCTGCTTCTGTGTTTTTACTAGTGGCTGTTCCGTGTGCTTTGTTGTTGTTTGTTTTTTCAACTGAAGATGCTGTACTGATATATATTGCGACTGCTACTCAGTCTTCGTAGTTTATCAATGAACTGGAAACAAAATCATTCTTCTGTGTATAGCCCAGTGGAGGTTCCCTGCTCAATCATTTGGTGTTCAACTTAAGATAATAATAATGAATGCATTTCTAATGCGGTGAATCCCTCAGTGATATATGTATGAGGTTCAAGGCGCTATACATGAAACAAACAAAAGTGCATTACCTAATTTGCATTACATAGCTCTCTCTATCCCTCGCGTGTGCATACTCTCTCTCTCTCTCTCTCTCTCTCTCTCTCTCTCTCTCTCTCTCTCTCTCTCTCTCACACACACACACACACACACACACACACACACACACACACACAATCTCTCTACCACTCGCCCTCCTTTTCTTCTCCCCCTTCCCCATTCTCTAATAAACTGTATGAGGTTCCAACAAACAAAAGAGTTAATTAGCGCTCGAAAAACGTCACACAAACACAACAACAAAAAACCGAGTCGCTTACGGTAGCTCTCACCTGGTACACGAGAAAACACAAGGTACATAAACTCCACCACAGGAGGACGTTATGCACTATTGACCATCATCATGATGTATTGTGCTGCCGCCAGTCATTGTAATTAATCAAGCGAAAAAATTTCTCTCACCCAAAACCCTTGAGGTTCTGACAGCAACGCTATAACCAGAATCGTCATCTTTCTTTCACGGCGCTTTACGTCCACAGAAACCATAAGGCTTATTAGGGACGGGCGAATGGCGGTGGGGGAAGCGAGAGATTACACACCTATCGCTGCACTGTCACCACCAGAATGACTCCTGCATTAAGAGCGGCAGCGATGAGAGCCATTTTAACTTTTTGTTAATTGCGAGGGACAGTCACAAGACAGTGTCCGCCGACCACAACCTTTCTCAAGAACCGAGGCCCTTCTGCTTACCAGCCTTGCCGTTGGGCCAAACAGACTCACAGCCAACCAGAATCGTGCCTCGATCACAAGCAGGTATAACTTAAACTGGTGTAGGTACAGTGTTGCGGGTGAGCCGGTTTGGCCTAGCGGTAAGACGTTAAGTCCGTTCTTAATTGGGCGAATGTTTGTTCGCGAACTACTTAGTTGGAAGTATTCAGCGAGCCTAGTTGGTTCTTAATTGGGCGAACTTTTCTTCGCGAACCTGGTTGGAAGTATTCGTCGGGGTCCAAAAAGCTTCGCTCAACATGTTCTGGGAACATTTGCCCTATTCGACGAACATTGCCTCTGATTGACTGAGAGCAGAGCTCTCCTGTGGATGAAGAAAAATAAAAATAAAAATGGATGACGATGTCGCTAGGTTCTTCACTCGCTTCGGAGGGAATTTGTTGACTTGTGGGAGGCGCAGCCTTGTCTCGGAGACCCAGAATGAGATAGTAGTTAGTTGAATTACCCTGTGAGGGATGATTAAAGTATATTGACTTGACCTGACTTGACTTTAGCCTACATTTTCGATCATGCTGTCTGCTGCGCGTCTGCCGCAAGTTCGGGCCGAAGCTTGCATCTCATTACAAGCCAGTTGAGAACAGGTAAATTCTTCGAACTGTCCGAACCATTTCCGGCGAACTAAAAGTTCAGTTAAGAAGCGAATCATAGTTCGTCGAACTGTCCGAAGTATGTTCGGCGAACAAACATTCGCCCAGTTAAGAACGGGCTTTAGGCTGGTAAGCGGAAGGACCTCGGTTCGATACCGCTTCGTCTCTCCTTTCTCTTCAAAAAGGCTGTGGTTTGTGGACAGTCTTGTGACTTTGTCCGTCACTTCCTACTGAAACATTAAAATGGCTCTCGTCGCTGCCCATCGTAATGCAGGAATCATTCTGGTGGTGACAGTGTAGCGATAGGTATATAATATCCCCCCCCCCCCCACCTCCATACCCCCTTCTCCCCGTCCCTAATAAGCCTCATGGTTTCTGTGGACGTTAAGCACGATGTTTACTTACTTACAGTGTTGCGGGAGTTTGCGTCACCGCCAGGTAAACACCAGCCACGCGACGTTCCGCCTTGACCGTAGACCCGCGGAAAGCACTCAACGTGACCACGCCAAAGGTCAGATTACCTGTGACGTGACGGTGACGGCGACCAGTCCAGTGGGCGAGTGGTCAAACGTGTGGTGTGGACGGTCACTGTGTCCAGCTGCTTGGTGTCTGTGTACACTCTGAATGGTGGGGAGGCGGGAGGTAAGCACTTGGGTGGCCCTGCCGCGCGGCGTGTCATCGCGTCCACGGGACGTTTCCTGACCAGTCAAACTGACTGCACGGCCACGGCGTAGTTGGGTTCTGATATGTCCGCCCTCTTCCCCTCACACCCCCCCCCCCACCTCCGTCCCCCCCCCCCCTACCAACCACCACCACCCCCTCCCGCCTCTGTTTGCTGTTCTGGTTCGTCCCCGCTTCCACGGGACTTTTCCTGACCAAGCTGACTGCATGGCGTAGTTGGGTTCTGATATGTCCGCCCTCTCTCTGCCTCCCCTCCCCCAACCTCGTCCCCCCCCCTACACCCCCCCCCTCCCCCCCCACACACACACCACCTCCTTTTGCTGTTCTGGTTTGTCCCGGCATGTCCCCGTCTTGTCTTGTCCAGCTTGGTCTGACCAGTAGGCGGACCGGTGTGGTGTGTAGGCCATGTTGACCGTTAGTAGTTGGGGTTTAACGTGCTGTCGACCCGCACTGGGTCACCTCAGGACAAACAAACACCAACGCCGTCGTTGGCCAGTAGACGTTCAGAGCTCTCCTCGTGTCCCAGAGTGCATGCATGCTGGTGTCAGAGAGCTTCAAGTTTGTGTAGTACATAGTACAGATCTACACGTTCTGTCTGCAACACGGAGAATGGCGTAACAGGCTGGAGAGGATGCAGTCTAGGTCAAGCAACAGGAGCACCTTCGTTCACATTACAGCTCTGGCAAAAAATCATCTAACCGGTACCATTCCGTAACTCGTCGCGAAGCGAATTAAAAGAACTCTCTCTGTCTCTGTCTCTCTCTGTCTCTGTCTGTCTGTCTGTCTGTCTGTCTGTCTGTCTGTCTGTCTGTCTGTCTGTCTGTCTCGTCTCTCTCTCTCTCTCTCTCTCTCTCTCTCTCTCTCTCTCTCTCTCTCTCTCTCTCTTATTATGTATACTGCATGCTCTCTTTTCTCTCTCTCTCTCTCTCTCTCTCTCTCTCTCTCTCTCTCTCTCTCTCTCTCTCTCTCTCTTATTATATATACATGCATGCTCTGCATTTTACTCTCTCTCTCTCTCTCTCTCTCTCTCTCTCTCTTCTCTCTCTCTCTCTCTCTCTCTCTCTCTCTCTCTCTCTCTCTCTTTTATTATGTATACATGCATGCTCTGACTCTCTCTCTCTCTCTCTCTCTCTCTCTCTCTCTCTCTCTCTCTCTCTCTCTCTCTCTCTCTCTCTCTCTCTCCTCTCTCTCTAATAGTTAATATGATTTTTTGAGTTTATAATGATTTTGTTTTCGATTGTTTTTGTTGTTGTTTTGTTTTGTTTTTGCCCGAGGGCTGGATGAAAAAAAAGTACTGTACTTATTCTATTACCCTCGTTAATAAAAAAAAAATCGTTCTCTCTCTCTCTCTCTCTCTCTCTCTCTCTCTCTCTCTCTCTCTCTCTCTCTCTCTCTCTCTCTCTCTCTCATTCTGACCTACTCTGGATGGTAAAATTCCCTGCAGGGGGCGAAGCTTGCAAGACCATACATTATTCTAACTCTGGACTTGATTGTGTTTGTTATTATAGACTGATAGACTGTATGGAAGATAAAATGGCATGTACGAGAAGGTGAACAGTAAATTCGAATTTTACTTCTGATTTGATGACTAATCTTAAACATTACTGTAATGTTACCGTAGAAGACTCGGGTTTTGATTGATGTATTCACGTGACGTCCTTAGAGGGTTCATTAACAATTAATCCCTTGTTTGTTGATTCTGATTTGACGAATTGTATTTCGCCATTATATGACTCACGCTTAAGCTGGCATGAAGTATCCAGAATCAAAACGGACTCCTTCTCTTCAACTAGGATTATATACTGCTGTTGATACAAAACGTACAAACGACTGCCTGTTCACGTTTCCGAACTTTACCCAAAATACATCAGCAATAATTAGCAGACCCCCATCGCCCTCTCTCTTGACTATTATTATTATCCATAAGTAGTATTGCAAGGACTAGTTGTTAGACAAGTGTTGACTGAACCTAAACTCCAATCTTGTAAAATAAGGTTTTCGAGTTCTCCCTCTCTCCTTCTCTCTCTCTCTCTCTCTCTCTCTCTCTCTCTCTCTCTCTCTCTCTCTCTCTCTCTCTCTCTCTCTGCGGGTGTTTTGATGTTCCCGTTAATTTTGTATTGCATGGTCATTTGGTATTTTCATGTTCCTATTAACTTTGTATCGCATAGTCATTTGGTATCCTGATGTTCCCGTCACATTTGTTCCTGTCACACTGTCGTTTCAGTATTTTGAACAAAAATCCTTCTTTAAGCCAAAAATCGTCATTCAATCCAAGGTTTCTAAATCTTCAAGGTAATTAATTCTCTGCAGAGGAGAACATCAATTTCTGCCTTCCTGGTACTCTACCCCCCCCCCCCCCCCCCGGCCCAAACCACAACCAGTCCAAGAGCGGGTCATTCCGTGCAGAGCAAGAGTGAGGGTCAAGAGGGCAGGTCACTAGGACTATCCAGCTGTACGATGTGTAAGGGAAGGGAAGGGGGGACGGGAAGGGGGG
>JABMCL010003839.1:437500-457500 GCA_018857735.1 Alviniconcha marisindica
TAGGAATGGGTAGCGCTGCTCTTGCGGCTGCTATGCTTACCCGGGTAAAACAACCCGATTTTCCCACAAGGCACAAAGAAGCACCAAAAATATTTCTTTAGTGTGTCTGTGCTGAGCCGGATATGATTGCACACACATGAATAATGAATGCCGCATGCACTCCACGGCTTGAGAGTGTGTGATTAAGTAAAAGTAAACATGCTGCTTAACGTCCACAGAAACCATAGGGCTTATTAGGGACGGGGAGAAGGGAAGGGGGTACGGAGGTGGAGGGAGAGGTAGATTATATAGCTATCGCTACACTGTCACCACCAGAATGACTTCTGCAATCAGATGGGCAGCGATGAGAGCCATTTTAACGTTTGATTATTTTTTTATTGTGAGGGACAAAGTCACAAGACAGTGTCCACAGACCACAGCTTTTGAAGAGAAAGGAGAGCCGAAGCGGATTCGAACCGAGGTCCCTCCGACTGCTTACCAGCCTAACGCCTTAAGCCCGTTCTTAATTGGGCGAATGTTTGTTCGCGAACCTAGTTGGAAGTATTCGTCGAAGCTATATTCGGGGTCCAAAAAGCTTCGCTCAAAGTGACATGTTCTGGGAACATTCGCCCTATTCGACGAACATTGCCTCTGATTGGCTGAGAGCAGAGCTCTCCTGTGAATGAAGAAAAAATAAAAATAACAATGGATGACGGTGTCGCTAGGTTCTCCACTCGCTTCGGAGGGAATTTGTTTTGTTTGTTGATTATGGGAGGCTCAGCCTTGTCCGGGACCCAGAATGAGATAGTAGTTAGTTGAATTACCCTGTGAAGGATGATTAAAGTATATTGACTTGACATGACTTTAGCCTACATTTTCGATCATGCTGTCTGCTGGGCATGCGCGTCTGCCGCAAGTTCGGGCCGAAACGACTTACATCTCATTACAAGCCAGTTGAGAACGAAGTAAATTCTTCGAACTGTCGGAACCATGTTCGGCGAACAAACATTGGCCCAGTTAAGAACGGGCCTTACCGTAGCCTTACCGCTAGGCCAACCCGGCTCACGACTGACGTGATTCAGCTGAGCGCGATAGGGTCAGACACCAAGGCTTCAAAAAAGTTCGGTCAGTTCAGCCACACAGCCACCGGATCATGACGACCGGGAGACGTGAGTGGCCGCTTCAGCCTTTGCGGTCAGTTCATTTTCCACGGTTGAATGCACTCGGGCCACGCTCCAGTGGCGCTGCTGGCAAATTGTAAACACGACAGCGAGGGCGAGTTCTCGGTGCAGGGCACGGAGTACTCGCGGTGGATGGTGAAGAAGGGAGGAGGGAGAAAGAAGGCGGGGGTGGGGGGTGGGGGGGGGTGGGGGGGGGGGAGAAGAAGGTATAATAATAGAGCTGTTTACACGCCTCCCATACACACACCGCCCCTTCACGTACACACTGATTGCGCCGAATATACACCTATCATCCCTAATTGTATACACCGCATACCCGCTTCGGTCGGATTTGTGCCTCGTGTATCCAAACTGTCGTGCTTTTGACGTATCCTCGTCAGTTGTACGCTAGAAAGAGGGGTTGCGGTAGTGGGGAGGGGAGGGGGGGGGGGGGGGGGGTCTTCTTCAGACTGGTGGGCCGTTCCAGTGGGGTCGGTTGTGCGTACACACCACCGAGTTCATTGGTACACACTAACAAACGGGCGGGGTGAATAGAGGAGGTTCTTCTTCTTTTTTACTGACTGCCGTTTCAGAGAGAGACTCGAGAGATAGCTAGAGGGAGGGAGGGAGGGAGGGAGGGGGAGGGAGGGAGGGGAGAGGCAGACAGACGGACAGACAGAGAGTAAGTAACTTGGTGTGTTACACCCAGTCAACCATTTTGGTTACATCAGGGCGAAAGAGGGAGGAGGGAGACAAACAGAGAGCCAGAGAGAGAGAGAGAGAGAGAGAGAGAGAGAGAGAGAGAGAGAGAGAGAGAGAGAGAGAGAGAGAGAGAGAGAGACCCACTGACCGAGATTGTCTTGGTGCGTTGATCAACTGGTGTAAAATGATGCATGATACACCTTACTCACTAGCTTAACTAACGCCCAATCAACCTCGAGGGTCATACGAAGGCCAGACCGACAAATCTTCAATTCACAAGTACAGTCTGAGTCACTGTTCATGACGCCCGTCACTACGTTCAATGAGGACCGGACAGAAAGAGGTTGAATGAACCGGGGAAGCGAGGGGTTGGAAAGACAGAAAACCATACTCTGACCTGTTGCAGTTCAGACGTGAATTAGAGGGAACCTTTCATATTTAACTCAACTCTCAACAGAACGGACCTGCAGTGCTGTGTCCGCAGCTTGATACCGAACGGGAATAGGAACGGGAATAGCTCAGTTGGTACATAGCCCGTCTGTTTTAAAATACTGAGACGGGCTTTGGTTGGTAGAGCGTCCGACTGAAAAGCCAGGCGCAAACTTGTACTATACGGTAACAGTTCGCTTAGTAGAGTGTCCGACTGAAAAGCCATACGGTAACAGTTCATTTATTTGGTAGAGTGTCCGACTGAAAAGCCATACGGTAACAGTTCATTTATTTGGTAGAGTGTCCGACTGAAAAGCCATACGGTAACAGTTCATTTGGTAGAGTGGCCGACTGAAAAGCCATACGGTAACAGTTCAGTTTGTAGAGCGTCCGACTGAAAAGCCATACGGTAACAGTTCAGTTTGTAGAGCGTCCGACTGAAAAGCCATACGGTAACAGTTCAGTTTGTAGAGCGTCCGACTGAAAAGCCATACGGTAACAGTTCAGTTTGTAGAGCGTCCGACTGAAAAGCCATACGGTAACAGTTCAGTTTGTAGAGCGTCCGACTGAAAACTCAGGCGCAAACTTGTACCATACGGGAATAGTTCAGTTGATAGAGCGTCCGACTGAAAAAGCCATGCGCAATACTGACGGCAGATTCGAGTCCCCGGTACGACAAGAGATTTTTCCCCCAGGGTCAGCTTCCAGTGCAGACTCTCTTACGGTGTCCGCACAGCCCCCGTGTGCAATGGCATGCATCAACATCTGTGCGCACGTTAACAATCCCAAACCCTGGCAGCCATGTACCATTGTTTGGACACAGGAAAATACTACACACACTGACAGGAATGGGTAGCGCTGCTCTTGCTGCTGCTGTGCCTTTCCCAGGTAAGGCGACCTGAATTTCCCGCACTGAAGAGACAAGGAAGTATAAAAATAAAAAATAAAAATAAAATAGTACTGCGTAAGTATAATAATTGCGTAAGTATAAGTAAGGATAAATGTTATTTGGTCTGCTAATACCAAATTGTCGGGGTAATTTCATTTGTCAAGCTACGGAACGACACTTAAAGAACAGTTAAACGGTTAAAAACGATGATTTTTTTTAGATGAGAAGCGAAATAACTTATCCTCTCCGCCTTCCCCCCCTTTCTTTTCTTCTCCTTTTGTCTGTAGTTCTGACCTGTTATAGTTTTATACAGAAGAGGGTTAAAATTAACGTGTTGACTGACGGGTGACCGTGTGTGTGTGTTCGTCCTTATTTGACCCTGTCTCCTTGACAGGGTGTCACAACTGAATCCACTTTCAACTAGCAGTCATCGCTTGTGTCATAAATCTTGCCTCGTAGGTACTGTTGTTGTTGTTGCTGCTGCTGTTGGTGGTGGTGGTGGTGATGGTGGTGGTGATGATGGTGGTGGTAGTGGTGATGGTGGTGGTGGTGGTAGTGGTGATGGTGTTAGTGGTGATGGTGGTGTGTGTAAGGGGGGGAGTGTGTGCGTGAGTGTTTGTGCGTGTGTGTGTGTGTGTGTGTGTGTGTGTGTGTGTGTGTGTGTGTGTGTGTGTGTGTGTGTGTGTGCGTGAGTGTTAGTGCGTGTGTGTGTGTGTGTGTGTGTGCGTGCGTGCGTGCGTGCGTGCGTGCGTGCGTGCGTGCGTGCGCGTGCGCGTTACGATTGTCTTCTGTTCATTCGCTTCGTCCTGGGGTGACCCTGTGCGGCTGAGCGGATTAACGAACTCTTCATTTGATTATTTCGCCATAGTCCCCCACGATTCCGAGACAAAGAAATCCCAGCAGAGACTGAGATTCCACGAGACTAATTCACTTGTAAAGTCACAGTTCCGGGGTTTTGTGTAGTAATCTCTTTTTGCTTGACATCGTCCTCGCGTAGCAATCTCTCTCCCTTGACGACACGACCGAAGCAATGGTTGTATCCTCTGGTGGTCGAAAGCCGAGGTCTCTCTCTTCCCCCTTCCCGGACTTTGTGACTGTTGGGCGGTTCGGTGATGCTGGTTTGCACGAGTGAATGCCCTTTGTAATCGTTCGCACAAGAAGTCGCAGCGTCACTTCCGGGCCGATTTCTGTGTAGGCGTTGCTTCACGCTATGTATAACAATGGAAGTTGAACCTAGGATTGCTAAGCAGTACAAATGCCACCACTGTTGCAGTTGCAAAAATTACCGGGGAAAGGGGATGGACGGTGGAAACAAAGTGTGTTTGCGTCGTTTTTTCGCTGACCAGAAGATCGCGAATTAGTGGAGAAAAAAAAATGCGTTTTGGGGCATCCTATAGCACAAGCAACAAGTTATTGCTTGTTGCCAGACACATTCTGACTACGGGCCTCCCAAAATACCTTTAAAGTTGGCAGTGTAAAATTCGCGAATCCCAATCACTGTCACCGCCTTCCATTGTGAAGAAAGTACGCACTAGAAGTAAAAGCAGCGAAGGGACTTAAGCGATGCCGGGCAAAAGTCAAGGGAGTTAACAACCCCGCATGAATCGCCCAATAGGCAATGCATCTGTTCCCATGGCTGACAAATCCTTCTCTGTTTTTTGCAGTTTTTTAGTTTTGTTGTTTTGTTGTTTGTTACAGTTATTGTTGTTGTTGAGCTAGGTTATTTTCCTGTCCAGTACTTGAAAGAATGTTGGCATGACAATGACTTGTAATAGGTGTTCTTTTGAACCTTTTATGCGTTTGGATCTGGTTTTAGAACGCTAGCAGTCATTCTTGTTTCAGATTTTTGATCTTTTCCAAGGTTTGCAAAGCGAGAAGCTCCGATAGCTCCGGGGATGCGGAGGACATGAAGCCCCGCATCACCATAGCTCCGGCAGAGCCCAGGGGCGGTGTCAACTCGAACTCGAAAACTGTACTTTACAAGGACTGTAGTTTAGGTTCATTTAGACCTGTCTAACAACTAGTCCTTGCTAGGTTGTGTGTGTTGTGTGTGTGTGTGTGTGTGTGTGTGTGTGGAGAGAGAGAGAGAGAGAGAGAGAGAGAGAGAGAGAGAGAGAGAGAGAGAACTCGCACTCGAAAACTGTACTTTACAAGGATTGTAGTTTAGGTTCAGTCAAAAACATGTCTAACAACTAGTCCTTGCTAAGCTAGAGGTGGAGCTGGGCTGTCAAAGTGAGTTGGACTGTCCTTTGCTTCAGGTTCCAAGAGCTGGTTTTCCGGACTCTGTCTTTATGACTCTGTTCGGCACAGTTGTTGAAAGAGCAAGTTGCTTCGCACTGTCCTTTGGTTCAGGTTCCAAAGCTGGTCTTCCGGACTCTGTGACTGTTCAGCACAAGTTGTTGAAAGAGCAAGTTGCTTTGCACTGTCCTTTGCTTCCTGTTCCAACAGCTAGTCTTCCGGACTCTGTCTTTGTGACTCTGTTCAGCACAGTTATTGAAAGAGCAAGTTGCGGAGCAGGCAAGTGGCTTAGCGCTGTCGTGGTCCCCACCTCCTTAACATTTATTGTTCTGGCGGCGCGGTGGCTGACGGTCTCTTCGGTCTTCATGGGTCGGAGCGCAGGAACGAGCTGTTGTAGGTACCCGACCTGCCTCCCCTCCCACCCCTCCCCACCCCCACCCCGCCATCCCCTCCTTCCCCCGTCCCTGATAAGCCGCATCAATGTGGCTTCTGTGGACATTGAGCACCACAATACTTTAAAAAAATTTTTTTTAGAAAAGCTCCGGGTTCGCCGTGAGCCGGTTTGGCCTAGAGGTAAAGCATTAGGCGTTAGGTTGAAGGATCTCGGTTCGATTCCGCTCCGGCTCTCCTCTCTCTTCAAAAGTTGTGGTTTATGGACACTGTCTTGTGACTTTGTAGCTTACAGTTAATCAAACATTAAAATGGCTCCCGTCGCTGCTCATGTTAATGCTGGGAGTCATTCTGGTGGTGACGGTGTAGCGTTAGCTACAGTCTCCCTCTTCCCCAACCTCCTGGGATCTCGGTCCAAGCAAGCCCCTCTTCGGAGACAGCTCGGCGTTAAACGCATTTAACCAGCCAATGATCCGGGGAGGCCTGCGTCCGAGGCAGCACATCGCAGGACTGATCCGAGAAGGCTTGGTGTCAGTGAGTGGAGCAAGCAATCCAGACTTGCTGGTCTGCATTGCTGAACTTGTTAACCTCCGGGGGTTCGTTCACTAGGTGCCTGCCAGCTCTGGCAACACTCGTTACAACTCTTCACGTTGTGTGGCTGCAAGGGACCACTCTCCGCAGCTTTCTATGGCGTATAGTCTGTCAGTCGGCTTCGCTGGGTTTATTCACAAGTCTCAATGCCTTTCTGTTTTCTTCTTCTTCTTCCTGCTCTTCTTTCTTCTACTTTTTCTTCGTGTGTATGTGCGTGCTGTGTGTGTGCGTGCGTGCGTGCGTGCGTGTGTGTGTGTGTGTGTGTGTGTGTGTGTGTGTGTGTGTGCGTGCGTGCGTGCGTGCGTGCGTGCGTGCGTGCAGTGCGTGCGTGCGTGTGTGTGTGTGTGTGTGTGTGTGTGGTGTGTGTGTGTGTGCGTGTGTGTGTGGTGTGTGCGTGCGTGCGTGTGTGTGTGTGTGTGTGTGTGTGTGTGTGTGTGTGTGTGTGTGTGTCGAACACCAAAGAAAACTCTCATTGGCTCACAGAGTCAGTGAATGAAATGAGTCGCATAATTATTCACCAGCAAAACCGACGGAGAGCTAAATGCAGTTCTAGATTGAAAGACCGCTTTGTCCACAGCGTCACACTGTTGCCGAACGCTACATACGCCATTCACCCCTTCGCTTTTTCATTCTGTATTCTTTCTTTTACATCCATGTGTATTCCCGTATATATATATTTCAATCAAAGCTCTGCATTGAGAGACGTTCACCAGTTGTCTGTTTTCACGTTGTGGCCTGCGGTTTTGGGCGTGCGGTTTACCGCCAGGCGGAAGGCTGTGTTTGAAAGGCACGGCTCTTCTTCAAAACGTAAAAGTCCGTTGACTGATTTATATCCGTCCGTTGGCTTCGTTCACACTTAACGAACAATAAAATGTCGAACTGCTGCCAGCGAAAGGGGGTCGTGAACATGGTTAGCTGCACGATCGCGGTGCACCCGGTACAGTGAACTAACTGTCTCTCTTCCGAAGTGTTTCTAGTATTAACTGACGCTGCCTTTCTCACGCTAATTTGTTCAACGTGTTTCAGTCAGTAACGGTTAGTTGTCTCCGAAAGAGGTACTGGCGGGGACCGAGATCCCAGGAGGTGGGGGCCGGAAAGAGGGAGACTATACCCAACGCTACACTGTCACCACCAGAATGATTTCTGCATTAAGATGGGCAGTGATGAAAGCAGTTTTATTGCTTCATTAACTGTGAGAGGCAAAGTCATGAGTCACTGACCACGAATCACCTTTTTTTTAAGAGAGAGAAGCCGAATCGAACCGAGCCACGGTCCTTCTGCTTACCATCCTAATGCCTGACCGCTGGGCCAACCCGCTTTATCACACGCCGATACAGCTTTGTCTCATTAAATTTGATGGATGCCAGTAGCAGTGATTGTCAGTGTCTGGTCGTTTCGTGGAATGCCCCAAACCAGTTACCAGACCGTAAGTAAAAGATCTAATTTTTGCGTCCACACCGCAAAGACAAAGAGAGGTGGGGGAGGGGAGGGGTGCATGTGTGGGAAGCTATCAAAGGTTCCCAGTTTTAAGCCTGAGGTGGGTCAGATTACAGCCTACTGCCAGGAATTCTGATTTTGTCATTTTCGCCCTCCTAGTTCATTCAACTCCATTTCTCCTGTCCTCTTCAGAGATAAGGTGACGTCTGTCATGAATTGTACGTCAGTCAGACCTGTCTGCCTGCGGTGTGACGAATGTCAGTGTGTCCCCCTGATATGACCTTTCCGGGCCACAGTGTGTGAGGTACCATGTAACTAATCCAGTCAGTCAGCAACTGACACTGGCTGCCACCACTGAAGAAGCCAGACGGCAAAAACCATTGGCAAAAACCACTGAAGAAGCTAGACGGCAAAAACAACTGGCAAAAACCACTGAAGAAGAGAGACGGCAAAAACTACTGAAGAAGAGAGACGGCAAAAACCACTGGCCGAAAAAAACACTGAAGAAGCCAGACGGCAAAAACCACTGGCAAAAACCACAGAAGAAGCTAGACGGCAAAAACCACTGGCAAAAAACACTGAAGAAGTTAATGAGACGGCAAAAAAACACTGAAGAAGCTAGACGGCAAAAAACACTGGCAAAAACCACCGAAGAAGCTAGACGGCAAAAACTACTGCCAAAAAAACATTCAGTGATGAAGCTAGACGGCAAAAACCACTGGCAAAAACCACTCAGTGATGAAGCTAGACGGCAGAAACCAGTTGGCAAAAGCCACTGAAGAAGCCAGACGGCAAAAACCACTGTCAAAAACCACTGAAGAAGCCAGACGGCAAAATCCACTGGCAAGTACCAGTCCCAGACAGCTGATCTGCAAGTCACCGGCTGCAGAAAGAGGCGGACGAAGTGCTCCTGAACGGGGGCAGCCCGAGAGATAAAGACGGGAAATGTCTGTTCAAACACGTTGTGGCATCTCAGGCTCCATCTCCGTATCGCAGTTACTTTTACAAGGGGAAAATCTGTGCTTTCACTACACAAGCTCTGAGAGAGTTGTCTCAGTGCACTGCAGGTACCGCTACTGTATCGTTGGCAGTTGCTGCCACTATTCGAGAATTACAACTGCAGACTTTTGGCGCTGCAAAGTTCTACATTTTCAGCTGCAAACGCACACTTCGAACCTGCAAACGCACACTTCAAACCTGCAAAAAAACAAAAGCAAACCAACAAAAAAGATCCAGCAACAAAACAAAATCAAAACACAAAACCATACCTCACCCCTCACCCCCTCTACCCGCCTCCCGCCCCCCCCCCCCCCACAATCTTTAAAAAAATAATAATAAAGAAGCAAAACGGGATGGAGATTTGTTGTTATAAAATAAGCTTTGTCGCGAGTTATAAAAACAATAAGCTTTGTCGCGACAAGGCTGCCTCTCCTCGACAGCTTCCAAGCTTGCAGCAAGTTTACAGCTGTCTCAAAAGCTCCCTGCAGCATCAAATCCTCCAGACAGTGTGTTCACGTTTTGCAGCTGCTTGTATTGAATTTTATTACAGCTGAAAACGGGAGGCAGGTTTGTCGCTGCAAGGTTGAGTTTGCCGCTGCATGATGATGATAATAATAATAATAACTTACATTTATCAGCCGCCCTTTCTCACAACGGCTGAGAGAGCTTTACAATAATTATTAACAACATGATTTTACAAGTTATACAAAATACACAAGTGTCACAGACGCACTGAGTCAAGTACATAATTATAACCACTGAGCTAGAAAATGTCTAGCTCTATGATTATAACTTGCCGTCCCCCCCCCCCCCCCCCCGTCTATATGTCTGTCTGGCTGTCTCTGTCTGTGTCTGTCTGTCGGTCTGTCTGTCTGTCTGTCTGTCTGTCTCTCTCTCTCTCTCTCTCTCTCTCTCTCTCTCTCTCTCTCTCTCTCTCTCTCTCTCTCTCTCTCTCTCTCTCTCACACACACACACACACACACACACACACACACACACACACACACACACACACACACAGTTTTGCTGATCTAAAGGAAATTAAAAGCTGACTGGGAGAATCTGATGTCTTTTGAAAGTGTCTTCCAGAGCATCAGGAAAGAACGTTCGTTCGTACGTGCATTAGAACTGCAACGTTGTTGTTTTGGTTGTTATTGTTGTTGTTTGTTGTGTTTTGTGTTGTGGTGTGTGTGTGTGTGTGTGTGTGTGTGTGTGTGTGTGTGTGTGTGTGTGTGTGTGTTGTGTGTGTTTTCAGCTTCAAAGGTAAAGCCGTCGTTGAAGAGTCCACCTTCAATTTGCAGATAGCCGCAACGCTGGGTTTGCGACTGCAAACGTGCGCTTTGCGGCGAAACAGTCTCTGCAGACGCAACTGTGGAATTGTTGCAGCAGCCGCCAGTGCCGAGTAGAGTGAGTGCAGTACGGTCTTCCGCCGAAGACGAGCGGTCGTCACAATCACCGCCACAGAGGCTTTGAACGTTGTTTATTGGTCCAGAACCAGGGACCATTTATTGCCAAGGTAAACATCGCTCTATCTGCGCGCTGCACGTGTGAAGATGTGGAGAAGGAGGACGGGGGGTGGGGGGGGGGGGGAATGGCTACACGGGAGGAGCAGAGGGCGTGGGGGAGGCCCCCCCCCCAGCCTTGGTGAGGGGTGACGGCGTGTGGAGCTTTAGGGGTCAGCGGGTGCGAGAGGCGTCAGTGGCGAGCGGTACGGCGCGTGCGCTGCTGGCTTTCCCTGTGACAGCTGGCCCATCATTAACTGAACACCCCCCCCCCCCCCCCCCCCCCCCCCCCCCAACGCACTTCGTGCGGTCTACCGCCCGCCGCTCCGCCGTCCACACAATCACCAGGAGGACCAGGGAAGGCCGCGGTCATTGATCTCTGATGTACGACTTCTCCTAGTCCTTCTGCCCTCGGGAGGGAACCGATCACGTTACCGCCGGGTGTGCCTCGGCGTACAACGGTCTGGAACATTCCGCACGAAACGTTCGCCGGCCAGAATGTTCCCACGATAGTCTCAGGATTGTCTAGTAGCGCGCGGTCTGGTTTTTAGTCGGTCAGTTTTGTTTCACTGCGTTGTCGGAAGGACTGTTTTTAATGAAAATTATACCAGTCATTAACTGAGTGTGCGTATGCCTTGATCAAGACGTCTGTTTCTATCGGAGGGTTGGGGATGTGTCAGCCTAAGGGTTTTTATTTAATTTCAGAGTTTTTACGTTTTGGTTTGACACAGAGAAAGCATTATTCTTGGTAATTTTGGGTTTGCTATAACTAAGTATTAATGCATGCAGATTGAGAGAAAGGGGCGTATGTCTAAGAGTGTGTATGTGCGTGTGGTTCATGATTTAGAATTATTGAGATATGTTCTTCGTTGTGCGATCGAATGATGGCTTTAATTTCCCACTGGGATTAATAAAGTATATTGTTATTGTTGTTGTTATTGTTATTGTTAATGCCATCAGCTTTTCTGCCTAATTATTTGTATTTTGTACCATTGGAGCAGTTTCCGTCCTTCCCTGAACAGTCTTGACTTAAAGTGTTTAGCACGCAGTGTAGAATAGCTAGACTGTTCTTCAGTTGCCTTCCGGCCAAGAACAGACTCTGACAGAAGAGAATAGTTCATTAATTTTGACAATTTCGCGCTTCATGAGATGGCACGAATCACTCTTCTGTAAAAAAAATTCTGTATTTATTTATTTCCGCTCACTGATTTAATCTTTTTTCCATCCTTCTTTCTTTCTTTCTTTCTTTTTTTTTTGGGGGGGTTTTTTTGGTGTCTTTATTCTTTTCTTTTTTCCCCCTTTTTTCCCCCCTTTGCGGTGGCGGGGAGGAGGGAGGCGGGTAGTTGTATTCTTTTCTTCCAAAGCCTATGGGCAAGTCGTGGGCGACAACAGCTTTGCAGTCTATGGCGACAGCAGCTTCACCGACAGCGGACATTTCCCTTGGAAATGAAATACGTATGCATGAATCCCGAGCCGCAAAACAGACGGTCGTGTCAATTTAATTTAAAAAAATGTTGTCGTGGCGTTAAGAGTTCCGTGTCAGGATTACAGTATTTTCAGCTCTAGTATCCTTCATGACTGACATGGCGTGACACACCGCCGTACTGAAACCCTGGAAGTCGTCGAAGTGTCGCTACTGGAGTGGCCGGTAAAACTGCACTTGTATGTATGACAATATGTACAGGTGTGGGGAAAGGCCGGCTGCACACGCTACCGTCTCACTCGACACTGGGTGAACCTCCGAGGTATAGCGGCTGCATCATGAGGAAGGCTAACAAACCGATGGGCCCTGGCGGGAACAGGTTAAATTGGTGGGACTGACTCTGCCATCAACACCATAGACAGCCAAAAAGGAAAGAAAACAAAGAAGAAAGAACTCGGTTAAACGTCAAAACATGCCAGTCGAACAATTTAAGAGAATGGTATTTACATTGCGAAAAATCTCGTCTAGCAGGACCATACTAAGCAAGCGCGCACGCAAGCACGCACACACACACACGCACACACGCACGCACGCACGCACGCACGCACGCACGCACGCACGCACGCACGCACACACACACACACACACACACACACACACACACACACACACACGCATGCACGCACGCGCGCGAACAGACACATATGCACATGCACACACGCACACACACACACACACACATACACATGCACATGCACGCCGCGGCGCGCGCACACACATACACATGCACGCGAGCGCACACACACACACGCATGTACATGCACGCGCGCGAACAACCCATACACATGTACGCACGCGCGCGCACACACACGCACACACACGCACACACACACACACACACACACACACACACACACACACACACACCACACACACACACACACACACACGCATTACCTGTCGTGCGGCCAAGTGACGACAGACTGCAATCAGACGATGCCCGTACGTCAGTATCGGTGTTAGGTAAGTGCGTGCACGAAGCTCATCAACACCTGCGAAACTGGAGTTTCGAGACGGACAGGCGCTAGTACGCATGTTTACCGCATGGACCTGACCTGACAGAAAAGCCCGTCACCAGTGCAGTTTCACTTTAACACTTTGTGCTCGTGCACCGAGAACCCTGCAAGTGAACGGGTGAACCAGTTCATCAGTCGGTCGCTATGACTCCGAGGGGCTGCCTCCCGGCGTGTGTTGACTTTCCCAGTGGCCTTCGCTTTCAGGGTCAGCCAGCCCTTGTGCTCTCAGCCGCCCCCCACCCCCCCCCCCCCACCTCCCCCCCCCCCCCCCCCCCCCCTCCCCCACCCGAGATACTACAGCAAGTAGTGTAGTACATGTACGTGTCTCCGGCCCCTCTTGCTGGCTTTCTTCAAATTGCTTAACGTCAACAGGGACCATTATTTTATGGACTGTTAGAGACTGTTAGAGACGGGGGCTCCACCAGGACGTCCACCGTCCACGTCGACTTGCGGTCCAACAGCTCCTGAACTCTTACATGTTAGCCTTCACCGGTTGTGCCTTTCTGTCTGGCGGCCGTGCCGATCGAGTTGTCCCCTTGGATATCCGTGCTGAAATTGTCCCCCTTGCTAGGTGTACCGGATTGACCCTTGTTACCTGCTAGCTGTGCCGAGTTGCCCCCCTTGCTAGCTGTGCCGAGTTGCCCCCCTTGCTAGCTGTGCCGAGCTGGCCCCCGTGCTTGTTGTGCCAAATTGCCCCCCTTGCCCCCCTCCCCAAGTTGCCACACTTGCTTGTTGTGCCGAGTAGCCCCCCCTTGCTAGCTGTGCCGAGTTGCCCCCCTTACTAGCCGTGCCGAGTTGTCTGTTGTGCCGGGTTGTACCGCTTGCTACAAGTAGCTGTGCCAAGTTGTCCCCATTGGTGACTGTGCCCTGTTGTGCCAGGTTGTGCCAGCTTCTTCCCCTGGCTAGCTGTGCAGAGACAGCCCCCCCCCCCCCCCCCCCCCCCCCCCCTCCCCACCCCGTTTTATTAATATATTTTTTAATATAAATATTTGTTTTATATAGTTACTTGTTTAGCTCTGTATGTTACTGAATTGTCGAAAGTTTTATTGTGATGCTTATTGCATGTTTTATGTGGATGACAAGCGAGAAGGTAAATGTCTCTGCGCAGAGATAATAAGGTTGTATTGCTAGCTATTGTTTGTTGGTATGTTTTTGTAACTAAAACTGTGATGAAAACCAGTAGGGCAAGCAGAACGGCCCTGGTCGGAGCAAAGACAGCCTTGCTGACCGCTACAGCTGGTGGATCACTTGCCAATATGCGGCATTGTCAGAACTCCGCCTGCCTGGGAGAAAAGTACATGGATGAAGACTGGAAAGCTTTGTGTCAAACAAGCAGACTGATCGATATACTTTATGTCAAAAAATCAGACTGATCAGTAAACTTTCAAGCAGACTGATTGATAAACTTTATTTCAAACAAGCAGACTGATCGATCAATTTCATGTCAAACAAGCAGATAGATCGATAAACTTTACGTCGAACAAACAGGCTGATCGATAAACTTCACGTCAAGCAAGCAGACTAATCAATAAACTTTTTGTCAAACAAGCAGATCAATAAACTTTACGTCAAACAAACAGACTGATCGATAAACTTTACGTCAAACAAGCAGACTGGTCGATAAACTTTACGTAAAACAAGCAGACTGGTCGATAAACTTTACGTCAAACAAGCAGACTGATCGATAAACTTTACGTCAAACAAGCAGACTGATCGATAAACTTTAACTTTACGTCAAACAAGCAGACTGTCGATAAACTTTACGTCAAACAAGCAGACTGGTCGATAAACTTTACGTCAAACAAGCAGACTGATCGATAAACTTTACGTCAAACAAGCAGACTGATCGATAAACTTTAACTTTACGTCAAACAAGCAGACTGATCGATAAAAACTTTACGTCAAACAAGCAGACTGATCGATAAACTTTACGTCAAACAAGCAGACTGGTCGAAAAACTAACAACAGACTGTGATAAAATTTACGTCAAACAAGCAGACTGATCGATAAACTTTACGTCAAACAAGCAGACTGATCGATAAACTTTACGTCAAACAAGCAGACTGATCGATAAACTTTACGTCAAACAAGCAGACTGATCGACAAACTGACAACCGCCGGGATAACTATGATCCGTAGCCATCCCCGCGGTGGGGTACCAGGGACGCAGAAATTAAGGTTCCCTCTGATGAGAATCCAGAGCTATTAAAAGTTTCCTCTTCGTTATTGCTGTTATGTTGTTATTGTTCGTTTCTTTGTTCTTCTTTTTGTCTGGAGTAGGTCAGAATATAGTTTGCATGCTTTCCCCTACTGACAGAAGTCTGCCGTTCTAAGTTCTTCCTTTCCAGTTCATATTTGTACCCGGTCCTCTCCCAGCATAAGATGATGTGTGACATGAGCAGTGAATCGGGTTTGTCATCTAATGAGGTGTCTTCCGTCCTGATGTGACCTTCGGGGTTGACCGACCATTAAATAGTCAAGCACGTGTCATGAATCGAATTGATGACACCATCCTTAACGAAGAGAAACTCTCCGTCGACTTTAGCTTGAATGCAGCTACAGAGAGCTAACCCAGACCCTGCTGTCCGGGGCCTACTTGAAGGAAAAACGGACATACGTTATTTTCATCTTCGCCCCGGCGAAAACCCCGGAGAGTGGATAAAGCAGGTAAGCTGGCAGATATATTGACAGATGGGGCCCATGGACAACAATAGCATGGGGTGTACCGGCCAACCTTGGGGAATTCCAAACACCATTAGCACCGCGAGATGTCAAGATCTCGGGGTGTGCGATGCGCACCACTTCACCCTGAGCCTGGTAGACGGACCTGGTTAGGGGACTGCTTTCACTTAAAGCTTTGGTAGACTGACTTTGAAAACGGCCTACCTTTACTTCCAGCCTCTATGGACCTGGGTAACGGCTTAGTTTCACTTCAAGTCTTAGTGGATGGAGATGGGTAACGGATAAATTTCACTTAAAGTCTTAGTAGAAGGAGATGGGCAACGGCTTAGTTTCATTTCAAATCTTAGTAGATGGACTTGGGTAAGGGCTTAGTTTCACTTAAAGTCCTGGTAGATGGAGATGGTTGACTGCTTAGTTTCATTTCAAGTCTTAGTAGATGGAGATGGGTAACGGCTTAATTTCACTTCAAGTCTTAGTGGATGGAGATAGGTAACGGCTGAATTTCATTAAAATTCTTAGTAGAAGGAGATGGGCAACGGCTTAGTTTCATTTCAAATCTTAGTAGATGGACTTGGGCAAGGGCTTAGTTTCACTTAAAGTCCTGGTAGATGGAGATGGGTAACTGCTTAGTTTCATTTCAAGTCTTAGTAGACGGAGATGGATAACGGCTTAGTTTCACTTAAAGTCTTTGTAGATGGAGATGGGTAACGGCTTAGTTTCACTTTAAGTCTTAGTAGATGGAGATGGGTAATAGCTTAGTTTCACTTCAAGCTTTGGTAGATGGACTTGGGCTGCGGTTTAGCTTCGTCTCCAGCTTTGGAAGATGGATTGGGGTAATGCTTATTTCTACCTCTAATCGTGGTAGATGGATAGGAGTAGTGTTTAGCTTTACATCAAGACTTGCGTAATGTCCTGACTTCACCACCGTTTGTGGTAGAGAGACAGGCTTTGGTAGACGGACTTGAATAGTAGCTTATCCGGACCTTCAGCCTCGGTGAATGATTCCCTATACCTCCACCTCCAGTCGTGGTAAGTGGACTTCGGCATACCTTCACCTCTAGCCTAGGTAGGTGGACATCGGCCTACCTTGATCTCTAGCGTTGGTAGGTGGACATCGGCCTGCCTTGGTCTCTAGCGTTGGTAGGTGGACATCGGCCTACCTTGGTCTCTAGCGTTGGTAGGTGGACATCGGCCTGCCTTGATCTCTAGCGTTGGTAGGTGGACATCGGCCTGCCTTGATCTCTAGCGTTGGTAGGTGGACATCGGCCTACCTTGATCTCTAGCGTTGGTAGGTGGACATCGGCCTACCTTGATCTCTAGCGTTGGTAGGTGGACATCGGCCTACCTTGGTCTCTAGCGTTGGTAGGTGGACATCGGCCTACCTTGGTCTCTAGCGTTGGTAGGTGGACATCGGCCTACCTTGATCTCTAGCCTTGGAGATTGACATTGGCGACCTTGACCTTTAGCCAGGTAGATGGACGTCGGCCTACCTTGACCTTTAGCCTGGTAGAGTGACGTCGGCATACCTTGATCTTCCGAACTCGAACTCGAACTCGAAAAGTTTATTTTACAAGGATTGTAGTTTAGGTTCAGTCAAAACCCTGTCTAACAACTAGTCCTTGCTAAGCTACTATGAGTAAATATGAAATTACAGGCAAGTAGGTGAGCTTTAGACTACCTGTACCGTCAGCCTCGGTGTGTGGACTTGGTGAGTGCCCGGCCGTTGTTGGTAGGCTGAGACAGTGCCCTACCTTCACCTTCAACCTTGGAAGATGGACTTTATCGTACTTGTACCTAGCAGTCCCGACAGACGGACTCCGGCCTACGTTCACCCCCAACCTTGGAAGATGGACTTGGGTATTTCATCCACCTTCCGAATACCTAGTGGCTGTCTGGTGCTTATTCTGTCTGTACACTGGTGATCAAAACAGCGTCTTTGTTTGGACTTTTCAGGTTCTCCATGGTCCTGTGGTTTTGTCCTCTGTGGCGACTGGATGTGGAATTATACCCCTCACAGCATCTAGTACTTGAGGTGAGCCCCCGAAGGGAGGCCGGGGATGTCTTATGTCGCCCTCCTGTCTGGAATCTCAGGGATGTCATTTGATTCCCTTTTTCTATCTCCTCTCTTGTTTTTCCAACTGGTCCTGTTGGTTTTGCTGTCTTGTAATTCTTTTTTAGCTAATAGTCCGTTCTCCTGACTTTTTTCCAGAAAATTCTTCCGCAGTTTTTATGCTCTTTTGCATGGCTAGTGTTGAGCAGCTAGGATAAGATAGCTGGTAGGCGATATGCCCAGCTTGCTGCCACGAGGCATTGGTATTTGCCTTTAGGTATTTATATATAAAATATGTGTATTGATTCTGTCCATTCCTTTATATAATATACGATTTCTTTAATCTCGTATCGATGTATCAGACGGATGGTCGGAGATACCAGCATTTTCTAACAACGGCAACACAGAAGGAGCTAATTAACCCTTCGATAATTTGTGTTCGATGTTTGTGTGTGTATGTTGTATGTTTGCTTCATATTTCTTTGTGGATTGATTTTGTAGATTTGACTTCAGTAGCTAGTAACTTGGTGTTTTACGCCCAGTCAACCATTAGATTTGAATTCAGAAAGATTTATAACGAGAAGAGTTTTGAAATATGCGTTTGCTTACGACAGAGTTTGATCGTCCTCAGGTGACCCCGTGCGGTTGAAACGACGTTAAAATCCAGTCATTAACTAGCCTTCAGTTGAGTAACTATACTCTAGAAATTGACTGAGTCGCTTGTAGTCGTGCTCGTAAAGGCACAACGTGGCTGACTTAGCTGACTGGTGCTTTGAGGCCAGTCAACCACAAAGGGTTATTTACATCAGGGCTAACCTACGTGGGTGAAAATCAAAGTCTGAGTACACGTTTCCTGTGACCACGTTAGTGGACATCTCCCACATCATGATCTAAAAACACGCGCGTTACTTATACCTACGCACAAGCACAGGAAAGTAAGTAAACATGGTGCTTAACGTCCGCAGAAACTATAAGGCATATTACACACGGGGAGAAGGGGGGGGAGGGGGAATGGAGGTAGGGGAAGGGGTAGATTACATACCTATCGCTAACACTGTCACCAACAGAATGACTCCTGTACGAAGATGGGCAGCGATGAGAGCCATTTTAATGTTTCATTAATGGTGAGGGACAAAGTCACAAGACTGTCCACAGACCACAACTTTTGAAGAGAAAGGAGAGCCGAAGCGGACTCGAACCGAGGTACGCCTTACCGCTAGGCCAAACCGGCTCACAAGCATAGGAACGGGGCACAGCACTTACGTGCTGCTCGCTTCTCGCTTCCCTTGCCAGTCGTAGTCAGGCCGGATGATCAGGTATGCTAAAATCTAACTTATAACAGCCTCTGTGACGCTGTTGACGCGATAGTCACGCGAGAGGAATGCGACGACATCATCATCGCCATAACTTACATTTTATAAAGCGCCGTTTCTCACAGGAGCTCATAGCGCTTTACAATTATTAACATTTATAGATAAAATACACAAGCGCCTCATACGCACTGAGTCGTGCAGATATAACCTGCTTATCACGCGCACACGCACACACACACACACACACACCCCTAGGAATCATGTTGGGAAAAGGTGAGTTTTAAGTGCTGATGACAAGGAAGAGGCTGATTTGGGTTGTTTTTTTTGTTTTTTTTTGCATACCCCAGCTTCGCTTTCGATCCCAGCCTCGCTTTCGATCTCCTGACACGTCGTGACCCAGCTCATTAGGAATGGCGCGTGGGTTCATGAGGCTAATGATGCGGGGCTTAATGCCCTCAGACGTGGGAATGACATATTAGGAACAAGACGCTCATGAGGCTGTCTTCGCCCTAATGTGTAACCGCACTGGCTGACTGGGCGTAAAAGACGAAGCTACTACACCTCATGAGGACAGAGTCCAAGCGAGATCAAGAGGAGGGAGGCGAGCTGGACTCTCACGAAGAAGTTAGACGCTTCTGCGGGTCCAAGCGAGATCAAGAGGAGGGAGGCGAGCTGGACTCTCACGAAGAAGTTAGACGCTTCTGCGGGTCCAAGCGAGATCAAGAGGAGGGAGGCGAGCTGGACTCTCACGAAGAAGTTAGACGCTTCTGCGGGTCCAAGCGAGATCAAGAGGAGGGAGGCGAGCTGGACTCTCACGAAGAAGTTAGACGCTTCTGCGGGTCCAAGCGAGATCAAGAGGAGGGAGGTGGTGCTGGACCCTCAAGTTAGCCCAGAAGAGATCAAGAGCAGGGAGGTGAAGGTGGGCTTGAGAACTGGACTTCTTTCGCTTCAGTTGTTTCCCAACGGCGGAGCTACGGACATTGTCTTTGTGACTCTGTTCTGCATAGCAGTTGGGACAGCAATTGCGTGGTACGGTAGTTGCTGCGCAATGCCGATCGGACACCGCCTTGACATTTTGTTGTTCTGGCGGCGGTCCACGGCAGCCTTGGTCTTCCGGGTTGGCGCCTGTCTTGAGGTTTC
>JABMCL010003839.1:462500-472500 GCA_018857735.1 Alviniconcha marisindica
ACTTTGTTTCCCCCTCGAGTCGATTTATGCGAGTTTCTTTTCCACAGTCTTTCGTCTGATTTGCATAGACTTGGTGTGCACATTTCCGCCTGCATCCCTGAATGGGATGGGATGGGGACGGGGGGGGGGGGGGGGGGGGGCAGAGACAGGAGCACGGACTGAGAGACAGACAAACTGACAGGCTCAGTTGTATAGCATTTATTAAAGAAGAAATTTTTGGAACGAATGCACGATTTATACAAATTCGGCAGGACACATTTAGAAACAGCGAGGGGCCGGATGAGCAAACACATTTTCTGTAAGAGAGAGAGAGAGAGAGAGAGAGAGAGAGAGAGAGAGAGAGAGAGAGAACGAGAAGAGGGAACGAACGACAGAGGAAGAGAGAACGAACGAGAGAGAGAGAGAGAGAGAGAGAGAAGAGGGAACGAACGAGAGAGGGAGAGAACGAACGAGAGACAGAGAGAGACAGAGAGAGGAAGAGAGAACGAACGAGAGAGAGAGAACGAATGAGAGAGGGGGGGGGAGAAAGAGAGAGAAAGAGAGAGACGAAGGAGAGAGACGAAAGAGAGAGAGAGAGAGAGAGAGAGATCACCGGGCATGATCACCGTGCTTGGCTCCTTCGTTGCCCAAGTACTGAAAGGAGATAGGGGCGGGGAAGCCAGGGTCGCCGAGTGCAGACCTATTGATCCCATGTTTGTTGAATATTCACGGGTCTCGGCGGAACCGAGAGTGTTGTTTGTTGACAATTCACCTCATTGTCAGAGGAGTTGAAACGATTTGCACGGGGGCCACTGAGCGACGGTCCGGGGTTTGAAAGAAGCCATTGGTTGCTTGCGCTGTTTGCCCTCTTCACATTTGGAGTTAACGCTGTGTTTTCACTGTTTCGACAAGAGCTGGCGCGAAGAGAGATTTTATGGATTGACATAAAATCAAAACCCTGTTCATTCAGCCGGTCTGTTTGGGTTTTGGATCACGGCGAACAAAACACAGATGTACATCAACGCGACAAACCCAGCCTCGTGTCATCGGCTACGTACGGGGACCATGCATTGACTGTGTCCGTACAGCAAGGACAGGACGTTAAAAACCAAGGCACTAACCAGCTGTCTGGTATGAACAGTCAAGGACTAAGTAATAACCAACCGGTATGAACAGTCGGGGACTAAGTAATAACCAACTGTCCGGTGTGAACAGTCAAGAACTAAGTAATAATCAGCTGTCTGGTATGAACAGTCAAGGACTAAATAGTATTCAACTGTCCGGTATGAACAGTCAAGGACTAAGCAATAACCAACTGCCCGGTGTGAACAGTCGAGGTCTAGGTAATCACCAACTGTCCGGTATGAACAGTCAAGGACTAAGTAATAACCAACTGGTGTGAACAGTCAAGGACTATGTAGTAACCAACTGTCCGGTATGAACGGTCAAGGACTAAGTAATAACCACCTGTCCGGTATAAACAGTCAAGGACAAAGTAATAACCAACTGTCCGGTATGAACGGTCAAGGACAAAGTAATAACCAACTGTCCCGTATGAACAATGCAGAGACCCCACAAGCTTTTGTCCCGTCTCATGTCACAGGAATCTCAAGGTTGTCATTTGATTCCACTTCTCTTTCTCGTCTCTTATTCTTCAGACCAACCTGTTGCTATGTCTGTCTTGCCTCCCCCCCTCTTCTCTCCTCTTCTCTCTTTGGCTTCTCTCTCTCCCCCCTTTTTTCCCCTCTCTCTCCATAAAATGCCTCAGTATTTTTCGCTGAGAGAAAGTTGTTGTTTTTTCTTTCTATTTCACCTTTGTTTATTTCGTTCTTGTTGCATATAGTTCTTGTTTCTGTATCTTCTACTTCTTCTTCTTCTTCTTCTTTAATTGTGTTTGTTTGTTTGTTTGTTCATGATTTGTTGTTGTTTTAAGCAGCTAGGAGATGGTAATTGATTGGTACTATGGTAGTATAAGCAGCTTATGCCGTCGTGCATTTATATGCTGTTTTTCTGTTTATTTTTTATTAGCTTTCCTCTGTGTGTGTGTGTTTAGTTTTTTTGTTTTGTTTTTAACACCTTTTTATAATCTGATGTTGATAAATTAGACGATAACAGCACATCCTCGCCGTAGTTGCTTGTTTGATGTTTGTGTATGAGCAGCTGTCTTGTCACTGTGTGTGTGTGTGTGTGTGTGTGTGTGTGTGTGTGTGTGTGTGCGTGCGTGCGTGCGTGCGTGCGTGCGTGTTTGTGTAAACCCGTGCGTGTGAGTGCGTGTGTGCGTGTGTGTTCGCAAACGGCATGTGTGGGCGCTCGCGCAGCAGTTCCACCCCCGCCCACCCCCCACCGTGTCCCGCCGCGAAACTCACTCATTCTCACCAGCAGAACCTACCTGGGCGGCAAGTGACACGTTGCCACGCAAAGTTCGCAAGCACCCAGCGTAACAACAATCCTGACTACGATAGCTGCGTGCGCCAGCCCTGACCCACATAGACACGGGAGTCGAGAGAAGGCACGAGAAGAGCGGGACGGAAGCGTGGCCAGGCGAGAGGGGCGAGAACCCAGAGAGAGTGAGAGAGGGGAGGGAGGGAGGGGGGGGAGAGAGAGTGGGGGTAGGAGGGGGTAGAGAGCAGAGGGGAGGCGGCAGCAAAGCACCGAATGACCCTTCGCCGCTTGCCATTCACGTCGTGCGGCTATAAAGGCGGCCACGGCGCGGGGAGGTGCCCCTCAACAACACACCAGCTTCTGCTCATCCTTCCGTTCCGCACTCGTTCAGTCTCAGCCTTCAAAGCTGCCGTCATCGGAACTGACTTTTGCTTTGCACCGCTGCGCATACACTGAGCCAGCGCTGGAACTAGCAGTCCCGCCCAAGACCGTAGAGTGTCACTAAAAAGGGTGGAAGAGCGTCGTCGCTTGTCACCGAGCCGAGCATCCGGCTGTCCGCTAGGCTGACCTGGTGAAGACGATCACAGCGCCGAAGCCGATCAGTTTCAAAGACGATCTGCACCTCGAAGGCAATCGTCAAAACTTCACAAGACTGACAGCTATCGGAGGCGAAGAAATTAATAATCAGGCATAATTACTAGCATTATTATTAACTAAAAAGTTTGCGACCGATATTATTTTCTTCTTCTTTTTGTCTTTGAAGTTTTGTTGAGGCGCGTCAAGTTTTGGCTTTCCGAGTTGGAAGTTGGGAGAAGGTCTGGAAACTGGATCTGTGTGAGGCCGAAGAACTGTCGAAATAAAGATTGGATACATACTTTGCTTTCAACAAATTTATTTCCGAAAACTTTGCCCACACCGTGTTTTTTTTGTAGCTGTGAAAGCGTCATCAGTCTCCTCCCATACAGAGGGAAACCGTGAACTGTCTGAATTTTGACGAAGGAGAAAACAAACAAAACGTTCGTGGACTGTTGAAAAACTGGACAGAATCAAACAAACCTGTGAACTGCAGCATTGACAAAAACGCACTCAACAACCTGACAAAGGGCGCACACCGAAATTGCCAGCGGCCGGTTGAGTGAAAGGTGAGACATCGATATTCCTTTTTCTTTCTTTCTTTCTCTCTTTTTTTTTTTTTTTTTTTTTTCATCTCGAAGTAATGGCCATGGTTAATCCGATTTGTTGCATCCTTTGATGCCAAGTGTGGCGTCACAGGTGTGCACTTGAATGCCAGCGAGTTGTATTGACCAATCAGCACGTGACAAAGAGGATCACACGTACCCGATGCTCCCGGCACTTGTTCGATAGTTTCTGTGATGCGCCAAGAAACGTCAAGCAATGTGGACCTTTTTTTTCTTTCTTTTTTTCTTTTTTTCCTATGGCAAGCCAAGATAGTCAAACTGAATAGTTTCAAACTTTGAACAAAGGTCTAACGTAAATGTAAAAGTGGCGGACATGCTACTGGTGATTATCGCCCAAAAATGTATAACGCGGGACGATGAAACGAAACTTAAGCATACTCAGTGATGCAAAGATAATCCTTTTGATTTATTCGTTTGCGTGGGTTTGCAAAGTAATATTATTCTTGGTAACTCTTTGCATTAAAAATGGCATATAGAGCTTCCTTTAAAATTGCGTATAGAAGTGTTTTATTTGTTTAATGCAGCGGAAAAGACTGCAGAACTGCTCAGTTTGTTCCCCTTCTTCAAGTTTCCTTTTTTTAACATTAGGCTACTGACCTGGTCAAAAAAACAAAAACAAAATGATGCTGATGTCCGTAAAACGTTTTACTATTTACTACCACTAAAGATGATATTAATCTTCCACTGAAATATATATGTATGACCTGCGCGGTTGACCGGTAAAAACAATAATGTATCTGTCTGTATCTGTCTACGTACCCTGTCAGTCTGTCTCGCACTGATATAACGGCTGTCATGGTTGGCTGGAGGGTGTCAAAACATCTTTCCTTCGTATCTGTCTATCTATCTATCTATCTATCTATCTATCTATCTATCTATCTGTCTGTCTGTCTGTCTATCCTCTCGCCCTGATATAACCGTGATGGTTGACTGGGCGTTAAAACAGCTTTCCTTCCTATATACCTCTCTATCTATCTAACTGTCTGTCTGCCTGCCTGCCTGCCTGCCTGCCTGCCTGCCTGCCTGTCTGTCCGTCTATCCGTTTCTTTTAAAGACGTTGTGTGTGTTCATCCGGAATTGAAAGGTACGGTCTGCCAAGTGAAACTGATTGAATATGCGCGGCAAGTCAGTGAGTCACTGAAATGCCTAATCACGGACAATGGCAGGACCCACGTGTCTTAAATGAGGCGTAGCAAATTAGCAGCCCAAACAAAACAAAGGAAAGAAAGAAACAGTCACCGAGTCGCCAGCTCAAGTAATTTACGACCGTGCTTGCCTCTGGGTCGGCGAGCATGCCGCGCCATCTTGCCGCTTGAACACCAAGGTGGGTTCATTTTCGGTATTCTGCTGATTATGTCATGATGGAGGTTTGTGGGGAGTGGACCTGTGAAGCGGTATGCAAGCATTTAATCGGTATGGGTTGTTACACCACTTTTGCTCTCTGTGCGTGGACTCGGAAGTCACTATATACCCCGTTGGAGCTGTGAACTGCTATGCAAGCAGTAAGTGAGTAAACATGGTGCTTAACCGGTCCACTATACCCCATTGGAGTCACTATACCCCGTTGGAGCTGTGAACTGCTATGCAAGCAGTAAGTAAGTAAACATGGTGCTTAACCGGTCCACTATACCCCATTGGAGTCACTATACCCCATTGGAGCTGTGAACTGCTATGCAAGCAGTAAGTAAGTAAACATGGTGCTTAACCGGTCCACACAAACCATAAGGCTTATTAGGGACGGGGAGAATTGGGGGAAGGGGGTATGGAGGTGGGGGAAGAGGGAGAGTGTTTACCTATCGCTACGCTGTCGCCACCAGACTGACCTACATTAAGATGGGCAGCGATGAGAGCCAGTTTAATGTTTCATTGACTGTGACGGACATAGTCACAAGACAGTGTCAACGAACCACAACTTTTGACGAGACAGGAGAGCCGAAGCGGTATCGAACCGAGGTCCTTCCGCTTACCAGCCTACCGCCTTACCGCTAGGCCAAACCTGCTCTCAGTGTGAACTGCTATGCAAGCACTTAATTTATGGGTTGTTATACCACTTTTGCTCTCAGTGCGTGGACTCGGAAGTGATAGCCCATTGGCCTTGCATCATCGCGGCTAGGTGTACAGGGTATAGAGTACACTCCTTGTATAGTCGGTTGTACACTCCTTGTGGTGTGCGAACAGATGGTAGGGTGGTGGGCCTGTCGAAACATCTCCATTACCTTATGGCCAGTTGAGTTTGTTAGCCTTCCTCGGCTAAAGCACTCATGTTCACCTAGCATTGGGTGAGATGTTAGTGTGTGCAGCGTTTTCCTGCACCTGTAGTCCACATACCTCCATGCATACTAGTGCAGCGTTATCTGCCACTGCGGCAGCTGCACTTCGTCTTCGGGGATTTCAGTAATGGAGTTCGTCATGTCGTGACAGCTGTCGCTGCTATAGATGACAGTAATCCTTACGTGGAGGTCAGTACAAGACAACTTTCTTGAGCTCCGAAGTTCTAGCTAGAGACAATAACAGTTATTGAGATGCCAGTAATGACTGTCAGTTTCGATAGGCTGTGATAGGGGCTAGGGCCAGTGGGTCACTCCAGTCTGTCAGTCTGAAAGCGCGGGACTCGCGTCCCAACAAAATAATAGCGGACACGATACACTCATGAGGCTAAGTCTACCAACATAAAAGAGAATTTCCCCCCACTTGTTTGCCAGACTTAAGGCGGAGCTTACGGTCAGAGTGGACTAGTCTCTAGTCTCTCTCTCTCTCTCTCTCTCTCTCCTCTCTCTCTCTCTCTCTTCTCTCTCTCCTCTCTCTCTCTCTCTCTTCCTTTAGTCTCTCCCTCCTCCCCCCCTCTCTCTGTCTCCCCCACCGTCTCTCCCTCTCTCTCTCCCTCCCCCTCTCGCTCTCTCTCCCTCCCTCCCTCCATCCCTTCCTATCCCACTCTCTCTCCCTTTTTCGTCGAGCGAGCGTGCATGCTTGTTAAAAGAAGAAGAAGAACAACAAAACTTTTTTTGTACCGTGCCGTGTCGAGGCAAATGACGCCATAACCCGTACAGATGTGAAAGGAACGAGTGGAAGGGAGAATCGGTGCTGATCCTTACAAACGGAAAGTTGTAGTTAAATATCTGCAAAATAAACACGTACTTGGTCTAAGAACAATTAAAAACAATCCGGATGTACTTTTCGCATAAAAGTGCCCCTTTTTATTTACATACACTTTTTCGGTTCTGTTTTTTGTTTTTGTTTTTGTTGGCACTAAAACACAACCTTTCAGTGTTTTGTTAGTTATCTTTAACTGGTGGCAATAATTATATAGTTCCAGCCTTCACGATCTTGTTGTTGTGGTGTGTAGGTGATCCTTTGCTGTTGAAAGGACTTAAAATACTATCACCAATTTTTGTTTTGTTTCTTTGTTTGGTTAACTTTGTTCAGTTTCATTCGCTGTGTTCAGCAAGGATAAAAGATCATTTAAAAAAGAAAACGGATCGGATCCCAACGTTATGATCTGTTGTTTTTTGATCCGTGACCATTTTTAGCCACAAGTTACGAAAGTTACCTTTCTTTCTTTATATATATATATATACACACTTTTTTTTATATCAAGTTATTTATAAATATACATTTTAATGCATTCTCACAGAATCCCAGATCAGCCTTCTGTGCTCCCGCAGAATCCCGATCTGCCCGAGAATTGTACCCACAGATACTGTTGACACACATTGGTCAGGATGCCGCAGTTTCTGGAACTGAAAGACAAGTTTGGCAACAACCTGTACTTCGGCAACGGCGGCGACGTCAGGTTCGCTGCCACGCCACTCATCTCTGACTTCAGGCAACAACTGAAAGACGTCAGACAGCTCGAGCTCAGGTCCGATGACGTCATCGTGGTCGGTTACCCCAAATCTGGTGAGTTCGTCATTCTATAGTTGGTGTTTCTCTGTCTCTGTCTCACTGTCTCTGTCTCTGTCTGTCTGTCTGTCTGTCTGTCTGTCTGTCTGTCTGTCTGTCTGTCTGTCTGTCTGTCTCTCTCTCTCTTCTCTCTCTCTCTCTCTCTCTCTCTCTCTCTCTCTCTCTCTCTCTCTCTCTCTCTCTAGTATAGCAAGGACTGGCTGTTAGATAGGTCCAAATGGACTTAACGCTGCTATTCTTGAGTATTTAAGTTTTCGAGTTCGAGTTCTCTGTCTCACTCTTTGTAGAGAGTTCGAGTTCTCTCTCTCTCTCTCTTCTCTCTCTCTCTCTCTCTCTCTCCTCTCTTCTCTCTCGCTAATATCTTCACCGTTGAGAATAGTTCAATCAGTCAATCAATCTCTCTCTCTCTCTCTCTCTCTCTCTCTCCTCTCTCTCTCTCTCTCTCTCCTCTCTCTCTCTCCCTCTCTCTCTCTCTCTCTCTCTCTCTCTCCTCTCTTTTTAAGATTTCATCTCTCTCTCTCTCCCCCCTCTCTCTCTCTCTCTCTCTCCCCCCCCCCCCCCCCCGCCCCCGTCCCCCGTCACTCTCTCTCCTTCTTTCCCTCTACTGGCCTCTCTGAGTTGTCCTGAGATGACCTGGTGTGGTTCAGAGGACGTTTAAATCCAATTACTAACAACCCCTCTCTCTCTCTCTCTCTCTCTCTCTCTCTCTCTCCCCTCCTCCCCCCTCCTCCTCCTCCCTCTCTCTCTCTCTCTCTCTCTCTCTCTCTCTCTCTCTCTCTCTCTCTCTCTCTCTCTCTCGCCCGCCCGCTCTCTCAGCTCAGCTCAGTGTTTGTCAATCCGTCGGTTTGTGATTACTCCCGTAACTTTGACAGAAACACAGAGGCCGCATTAAATGGTTTACACAGGTGGCGCGTCAGTTTGCGGTCCGCAGTCAAGGTCACGGTCTTGTCGTTATGTGTTAAGCACACAGGGCCGCGCGGCCACAGATAGGACGAACTGCATGGCACGATAGGACGAACTGAATGGCACGATTGGACGAACTGAATGGCACGATAGGACGAACTGAATGGCACAGTAGGACGAACTGAATGGCACAATAGGACGAACTGAATGGCACGATAGGACGAACTGAATGGCACAGTAGGACGAACTGAATGGCACGATAGGACGAACTGAATGGCACGATAGGACGAACTGAATGGCACAGTAGCTCATTAGCCTAAAACGGTGTCACCACACACCACAGCACTCCGACACCACGACAGAGTCAAGCTGTCTCATAGCCTCTGGTCGTTGGCCTTATTTTCGCCAGTGAGTTAAACCAAGGGTCAAGCTGTCCATACCTCTGGTCGTTGGCCTTATTTTCGCCAGTGAGTTAAACCAAGGGTCAAGCTGTTCATACCTCTGGTCGTTGGCCTTATTTTCGCCAGTGAGTTAAACCAAAAAGGGTCAAGCTGTCCATACCTCTGGTCGTTGGCCTTATTTTCGCCAGTGAGTTAAACAAACTGGAAAATTTAAGACAGGGTCAAGCTGTTCATACCTCTGGTCGTTGGCCTTATTTTCGCCAGTGAGTTAAACCAAACTGGGAAAATTAGACAGGTCAAGCTGTCCATACCTCTGGTCGTTGGCCTTATTTTCGCCGGTGAGTTAAACCAAACTGGGAAAATTTAAGACAGGGTCAAGCTGTTCATACCTCTGGTCGTTGGCCTCATTTTCGCCAGTGAGTTAAACCAAACTGGGAAAATTTAACCCTTTCACTGCCATGCTTGCGGCGCCGTCACTTGGGAAACGACCCCCAAAAGTGCCAAAATTGAAATCATTAAGGCATGAGCGCGTGAAAGGATTTGTTTTTTTTTTTTTTTAAATCTAACTGCACACAGTATTGAAAGTAGATTTGTTACAGGACCATCAAATATGCTGTTTGCAGGCGTGTATGTATGCACTTTTCAGGCCGGAAATTGTACAGGCTGGAGCAGTGAAGGGGTTAAAGTCGTTTAGCGTCCAAATAATTATCGGCAGGCGATGTAGCCAGCCCAGCGGGTGGGTGCTGGAGAAGCAGACGTCCAGTAGGTGAAGCACGCCGTGACCCCAGGCACTATACTAAAAACATCACAGGTCATTTAATTTCTGCGTCTGCGGTACCCCATACGAGGAGAAGAAGACATTCGCGCGATTCATCAGCAAACAAAACTAAAAATTCATCACAGTAGAAAGATAAAGATATAAGCAAGAAAATGGCGGGACGGGACGTTAAAATCCAGGAACTAAGTAAACCCACACTGTCTAAGGTGGGAAACAATGTTCCGGTGGATTTTTGTTTTGTTTCACATTTGACTCGACCAAGATACTGATTTAGAACCGTCTGGGTGTTCAGCGGAGTGTTCTCCCCTGTTCACAGAGACACTACTTGGGTGCTGATGTTTCTGCGATAGAGTTGCTGCGATACTTTGTAGTCAGTATGCAATTCCAACAAATACTTGGAGTCGCTAGACAGTTTAAGTGATGATTGATGTCACTGTAACAGGTCGCTGAACAATTCC
>JABMCL010003839.1:477500-485000 GCA_018857735.1 Alviniconcha marisindica
CTGCCACCCTCGGTCCACCAGTGAGACAGGGACTGCCACCCTCGGTCCACCAGGGAGACAGGGACTACCATTCGTCCACCAGTGAGACAGGGACTGCCACTCGGTCCACCAGTGAGACAGGGACTGCCACCCTCGGTCCACCAGTGAGACAGGGACTGCCACCCTCGGTCCACCAGTGACAGGGACTACCACTCTCGGTCCACCAATGAGTCTGGGACTGCCACCCTAGGTCCACCAATGAGACATGGACTACCACCATCGGTCCACGAATGGGACAGCGACTACCACCCTAGGTCCACCAGTGAGACAGGGACTACCACTTTGTCGTCGAGTCTGTCCAAGCACTGCAGAGGCTGGAGGACAACCTACACAGCGTGAATTCTGTAGTCTTGCGAGACTGGAGGACGTCTGGTACATTACCTGCCTGGTGTGAAGAATTTACGAGGACACCAGGAAGGCAAGGACACCATGGCACTGACTGTCACACGGAGGAGCGAGGCGCAGAGACAGAGAGCGCTCGATGTACTTCCTTGCGGAAAGGACAGTGAGGTGCCGTCGTCTGTCAGACCAACGATGAGATCCAAACACACAAAAGGTTCCAAAGAACGCTTATTTGTTAGGAGACAAACACGCAGTCTGGACGTTTTCGGGGTAGTCCCCTTTTGTCAAGCTACAGAACGACACTTAAAGAACAGTTAAACGGTTAAAAACGACGAAAAATGAGATGAGAAGCGAAATAACTTATCATTTTTTTGGTTGAGCTTTGGAAGAATGTTGGCACGACGTAATGACCAACGCTGGTTTCAAAGACAACGTTGGGGCAACTTCCGAGAGACAGGGGCGGACCGCATAATTAGGGACATTTGCAGGTGCGTAAATGTCACCCGGAATTGAAATGAGCAGAGCATTTCGAAACAGCTGCGGTGATTTTCCTGCTTCTTTTGGCAGGTGCTGGAGAAGAAGGTGAAGATCGTGCACCTGACGCGCAACCCTAAAGACACGTTCGTGTCCATGTACGCCCAGCTGAGCGAGATGAAGAACGAGATGGGCTACAGCGGCACGTGGGACCAGTTCTTCCAGGTCATGCTGGAGTGGGGATGTGAGTGCAGTGCAGTGCCGTGACAGTGAATACTTCCTTTCTGTCGCTTTTGATGGTTTTCTCTCCTTCTTCGTCTCCGTCTGTCCGGCTGTTTTTGTATGCCAATATCCAGCGTTCTCTGTCTGCGCTTGTCTGTCACCCTCTGGCTCTGTTTCTGTCTGTTTGTCTGGCTGGCTGGCTGTTTGTCTGTCTGTCTGTCTCTGTCTGTCTGTCTGTCTGTCTGTCTGTCTGTCTGTCTGTCTGTCTGTCTCTCTCTCTCCTCTCTCTCTCTCTCTCTCTCTCTCTCTCTCTCTCTCTCTCTCTCTCTCTCTCTCTCTCTCTCTCTCTCTCTCTCTCTCTCTCTTTACTACACTTTGTGACATTAGTGTCACTGAAATGCTGGACTGTAAAAATTATTGCCGTGGTTTCCGTGTCAATTTGTTCAACTGTTTGTTTGCATTCGGTATTGGGTTCCGTTTGTCTTGCCTAAGAGGCTTTACAGCCTGAAGCAATTAATTCTATTGTCACTGTCTCTCTCTTTACTAGCTGAAGGAGAAATATAGCTCTTCTCGTCAACAAATGTCACTGACACAGTGTTGCTTGTAATTATTTGGATTGTTGTTGTTGTTTTCGATTTAAAAATAAATAAATGTTTGTTTTACCGATTTATTTGTTGTTCATCATTGTTGTTTCAGTTTTTTTTTTGGGGGGGGGTCCTTATGAGCATCACCAATTAAGGCATTTGTTTCGATATTCAACGTCAGTGTGTGTTGCTGTGTTTTCAGTTTATCACGGCAACTACTTCGACCACTTGCTGGACTGGGAACGGGAGATTGAGGCTCACCCCAGCATCCCCGTCTTTGTGTCCTCCTACGAGGAAATGAACAGAGTGAGTGACTGACTCGTTACACAATGCTGTCAGCGGGTACAGCCGTTTATGGCCTTGAGTGACTGACTTGTTTCGGGCACAGCCGTTTGTGGCCATGAGTGACTGACTCGTTACACAATGCTCTCAGCGGGTACAGCCGTCTGTGGCCTTCAGTGACTGACTGGTTACACAGTGCTCCCAACGGGTACAGCCGTCTGTGGCCTTGAGTGACTGACTTGTTACACAGTGCTCCCAACGGGTACAGCCGTCTGTGGCCATGAGTGACTGACTCGTTACACAATGCTCTCAGCGGGTACAGCCGTCTGTGGCCATGAGTGACTGACTCGTTACACAATGCTCCCAACGGGTACAGCCGTCTGTGGCCATGAGTGACTGACTCGTTACACAATGCTCCCAACGGGTACAGCCGTCTGTGGCCATGAGTGACTGACTCGTTACACAATGCTCTCAGCGGGTACAGCCGTCTGTGGCCATCAGTGACTGACTCGTTACACAGTGCTCTCAACGGGTACAGCCGTCTGTGGCCATGAGTGACTGACTCGTTACACAATGCTCTCAGCGGGTACAGCCGTCTGTGGCCATGAGTGACTGACTCGTTACACAGTGCTCTCAACGGGTACAGCCGTCTGTGGCCTTGAGTGACTGACTTGTTACACAGTGCTCCCAACGGGTACAGCCGTCTGTGGCCTTGAGTGACTGACTCGTTACACAATGCTCTCAGCGGGTACAGCCGTCTGTGGCCTTGAGTGGCTGACTCGTTTCGGGTACAGCCATCTGTGACCATGAGTGACTGACTCGTTACACAATGCTCCCAACGGGTACAGCCGTCTGTGGCCATGAGTGACTGACTCGTTACACAGTGCTCCCAACGGGTACAGCCGTCTGTGGCCTTGAGTGGCTGACTCGTTTCGGGTACAGCCATCTGTGACCATGAGTGACTGACTCGTTACATAATGCTCCCAACGGGTACAGCCCTCTGTGGCCGAACCAAGGGATGTGTTGACAGTCGAGGCGTATGGCAACAACCATCAGTAGCCAATCCAAGGGGGGATGTTTACAGTGAGGCATTTGGCAACAATCATCAGTAGCCAATCCAAGGGGGGATGTTTACAGTGAGGCATTTGGCAACAATCATCAGTAGCCAATCCAAGGGGGGGATGTTTACAGTGAGGCATTTGGCAACAATCATCAGTAGCCAATCCAAGGGGGGATGTTTACAGTGAGGCATTTGGCAACAATCATCAGTAGCCAATCCAAGGGGGGATGTTTACAGTGAGGCATTTGGCAACAATCATCAGTAGCCAATCCAAGGGGGGATGTTTACAGTGAGGCATTTGGCAACAATCATCAGTAGCCAATCCAAGGGGGGGGGATGTTTACAGTGAGGCATTTGGCAACAATCATCAGTAGCCAATCCAAGGGGGGATGTTTACAGTGAGGCATTTGGCAACAATCATCAGTAGCCAATCCAAGGGGTGGGGGGGATGTTTACAGTGAGGCATTTGGCAACAATCATCTGTAGCCAAACTAGGCGACATGCTACAATGTTTCGTCATCTGTATGCATACCAAGGGCCATATTTATAGTGTGTCGTATGGTAACAATCATCTGTAGCCAAACGAAGGGGGATGTTTACAATGAGGCATGTGGCAACAATCATCTGTAGCCAAACGAAGGGGGATGTTTACAATGAGGCATGTGGCAACAATCATCTGTAGCGAATACAAGGGGTGTTTACAGTGTGTTGTATGGAAACAATCATCCGTAGCCAAACCAAGGGCGGTGTTTACAGTGAGGTATATGGCAACAAACATCTGTAGCCAATACAAGGGATGTTTACAGTGAGGTACATGGCAACAAACATCTGTAGCCAATCCAAGGGGGGTGTTTACAGTTGAGGCATATGGCAACAATCATCTGTAGCCAAACCAAGGTCGGTGTTTACAGTGAGGTACATGGCAAAAAATCTTCTGTAGCCAAACCAAGGTCGGTGTTTACAGTGAGGTACATGGCAACAAACATCTGTAGCCAATCCAAGGGAGGTGTTTACAGTGAGGCATATGGCAACAAACATCTGTAGCCAATCCAAGGGGGTGTTTACAGTGAGGCATATAGCAACAATCATCTGTAGCCAAACCAAAGGACGTGTTTGCAGTGGGTCATATTATAACAGCTCAAGTATATGTAACCATACCAAGGAACATATTTACTGTGGGGCGCATGGTGACAAATCATTTCAGCCAAACCAAGAGACTAACTTACTGTGTTCCGCTTGGTAACGATCATCAGTATCCTTACTAAGGGATTTAATCACGGTGTTCCGTATGGTAGCTATCGCCTGTAATCAAACCAGAGCTCGATTGGACAGTGTTCAGATCGAGAGGCTGTAGCTAACTAGATAGCTCGTGGTCTTTCAGGACCTGTGAGTCAGATCGAGAGACTGTAGCTAACTAGATAACTCGTGGTCTCTCAGGACCTTTGGGTCAGATCGAGAGACTGCAGCTAACTAGATAACTCGTGGTCTCTCAGGACCTGTGGGTCAGATCGAGAAGCTGTAGCTAACTAGGTAACTCATTGTGGGTCAGGTCGAGAAGCTCAGGACCTATGGGTCAGGTCGAGAGGCTGTAGCTAACTAGATAACCTGTGGTCTTTCTGGACTTGTGGTCAGGTCGAGAAGCTGTAGCTAACTAGATAACTCGTGGTCTTTCAGGACCCTGTGGGTCAGATCGAGAAGCTGAACGAGTTCCTGGGCCTGGGGCGGTCTCACCAGCTGTGTCAGGACATCGCCGACGCCTGCCACATCAGCGTGATGCGAGAGAAGGAGGAGGAGCAGGTGCGCGCCCTGAAGCAGGTCTACAAGGCGGATGCTGTCGGCATCTACAGGAAAGGTCAGCAGACCGTCGTCGTTGTTGTTGTTGTTGTTGTTGTTGTTGTTGTTGTTCTTCTTCTTCTTCTTCTTCTTCTTCTTCTTCTTCTTCTTCTTCTTCTTCTTCTTCTTCTTCTTCTTCTTCTTCTCGTGTGGGCTTGATAATGATGAGGCACATTCTTCAAAGCAGGTCATAAAAAATTCCGCTGAATATAATTTCCTCCAAATTTTTAGATTACTGTTATTCGCAATTTGTGCGGGCGAAGTGTGTGTGTGTGTGTGTGTGTGTGTGTGTGTGTGTGTGTGTGTGTGTGTGTGTGTGTGTTACACTGGTGTTCTTTTTTTCATTAGTTTTAGGGGGGGGGGGGGGAATGGAAGAATTTATGTAAGTTTTTATATAGACGATTGTGATTGTCTGCATATCTGTTCATGTGGGCCTGGTTATTTATCCGTGCGTCATTTGTATTTTTACATTATATAAAAGAAGTATTAAAACAAAACACTTAAAAACGTTTAGTGGTACATTTGTTTGAAAAATAGTTCATGAATAACTATGTTGTTCTGTTGCTGCTGTTGTTGCTTAGTTTGCTTTTTATCCCATTGGCCTGTTTAGCATAATGTGCATACACCTCCGTAAAACGTTCTTTCAAACAAAAAGACTAATTCACCTTAGGTTTATGGCAAATTAATTATCAACTGCTCATTGATATGCGTGTGATGTGTGTGTGTGTGTGTGCGTGTGTGTGTGTGTGTGTGTGTGTGTGTGTGTGTGTGTGTGTGTGTGTGTTTACAGGTGAGATCGGCGACTGGAAGAACTGGTTCACGGCGGAGCAGAACGAGCAATTCGACGAAGTCTACCGGAAGCGCATGGCGGAAAGCAAACGCACGTTCATCTTTGAGTGACGCGTCACAGCACCACTTCCTGTGACGTTTTTCACAGTTGTGACGTGTCTGACATTTCTATGTACGCGGTTACATTTTACCTGTAGTATCGGCTGGGGTGGATGGCAGGAAGGTGAGGACGAACGAAGGGAGAAAAGCCTGCGAACGAAAACTTCGCACACTGCCCGAAGGCGATTCGTGAGGAGACGACGTGTTGAAGTGACAAAGAACGCGGCTGATGAAGCTGTAAAAAAAAAGAAAAAGTTTTGCTTACAACTTGACGAGCCATTTTTGTGACTGTATTGTGTATGTATAGAGACATGGTGATTTGAATGAAATCCAGGAAACTTGCTGTGATGCATATTGACCAAAAACAGTATTTCTGTATTGATCGAGCACACCTAGGCTTTAGTGTTTTTGTGTGTGTGGTTCTCTGTCTGTCTGTTTGTCTCTCTGTCTCTGTCTCTGTCTGTCTGTCTGTCTGTCTGTCTCTCTCTCTCTCTCTCTCTCTCTCTCTCTCTCTCTCTCTCTCTCTCTCTCTCTCTCTCTCTCTCTCTCTCTCTCTCTCTCTCTGTTTTTGTTTTGTTGTTGTTGTTTTTGCCTGGGTCCATCAGCGTATCTTATCTCCCGAATGCTGTACAAAGTTGCAAGTGACATTTGACTAACATTCAGTCACCACTGAAAGTCTTCTTCTTATCTACTCTCTCTCTCTCTCTCTCTCTCTCTCTCTCTCTCTCTCTCTCTCTCTCTCTCTCTCTCTCTCTCTCAGTGTAAGAAGTAACTGACTTTAAAACCATTTAAAGATTACCTTTCTTCTTGTGCATTTGCTCTGAGCTGCAGATCGTTAAAAGAGGACGCAACAGCAATTATTTGAAGCAAGTGTCACAGTAGTAGTAGTAGACGTAGCAGTCGCTTTGTCTATTCGGTTGCTGTGCGATACGGTGTCCGGCCAAATTGTAAAGTGAAGACTACCTCATGCGACATTGCAAATGGCAAATACGTGTACGAGAAAGAAGCTTTTTGTAACGTAGTTTATGACAGGCTTATTCACTGACAAAAAAACCATATTGTACCGAAAGTCTTCGTTCCGGTTATGGCTTCGGTTGTCTGCGACTATTACCTGTGTTCATCAGCACAAAGCGATATTTGTTTCCTTGCAGGGTGCCAGGGTGGCTGTTCGCTGTGTTACTGTAGTTTTACATTCTGTTTTAGCCACACTACTTGGGCGAATTTCATGCTTGAGAATAGTGGCGTATTTCATGCTTGAGAATAGTGGCGCATTTCAGGCTTCAGAACAGTGGCGCATTTCAGGCTTGAGAATAGTGGCGCATTTCAGGCTTGTGAATCGCGGCGTATTTCAGGCTTGAGAATCGTGGCGAATTTCAGGCTTGAAAATAGTGGCGCATTTCAGGCTTGAGAATCGTGGCGCATTTCAGGCTTGAGAATCGTGGCGCATTTCAGGCTTGAGAATAGTGGGGTATTTCAGGCTTGAGAATAGTGGCGCATTTCATGCTTGTGAATAGTGGCGCATTTCAGGAGTGAGAATAGTGGCGCATTTCAGGCTTGAGGATCGTGTCAAGGTGAGATGTCAGTCTCTGCATTGTGTGAATGCATTCGTCATATATTCACCCGTCACAGGCGCGTGTAGTCTATTTCACTCGCACTATTTTGGCTTAGGCACGGGGATCGTGTCAGGTGAGGAGTTTAATATTAAAGAATGAATAGTGTGAATGCAGTCGATGTGTTCACCCGCTCAAAGCGTGAAGGTAGTCTATAGTCACGCCA
>JABMCL010003839.1:495000-510000 GCA_018857735.1 Alviniconcha marisindica
GGTTTTTGACTGAACCTAAACTACAACCTTGTAAAATAAAGTTTCTCTCCTCTCTCTCTCTCTCTCTCTCTCTCTCTCTCTCTCTCTCTTAGCAAGGACTGGTTGTTAGGTTTTTTGACTGAACCTAAACTACAACCTTGTAAAATAAAGTTCTCTCTCTCTCTCTCTCTCTCTCTCTCTCTCTCTCTCTTAGTAAGGACCGGTTGTTAGGTTTTTTGACTGAACCTAAACTACAACCTTGTAAAATAAAGTGGTTTTCTCTCCTCTCTCTCTCTCTCTCTCTCTCTCTCTCTCTCTCTCTCTCTCTCTCTCTCTCTCTTAGTAAGGACTGGTTGTTAGCTTTTTTGACTGAACCTAAACTACAACCTTGTAAATTAAAATGCCCTCTCTGTCTGTCTGTCTGTCTGTCTGTTTGTCTGTCTCTCTCTCTCTCTCTCTCTCTCTCTCTCTCTCTCTCTCTCTTCTCTCTCTCACACACACACACACACACACACCACGCACGCACGCACACACACACACACACACACACACACGCACGCACACACACACGCACGACACACACACACACACACACACACACACCACACATCTGCTTTTTAATCGACGCAGGCGACGTGTTTTAGCCGCTATGATTGCCTCTGCAGTGATATTTCCGCTGACGATGTCTTGATCAGCCGCTGCACGGGTTTGAGCGGGTCCAGATTTAGCAATGCCGCGATCTGACTCCAGTCCAGGCCCCTCTGGCGAACACTGCTCACGGCGACGCCGTGCAACGGTTTGTTTATCGCCAGAAACTATGCGATAAATTAGCGGGGAGGGCATGCATGCGGCATCGGAGAGTGTAGTCGTTAACTCCACGTAAGCAGCGCAGCAGACGTACTTTATAGCATCGGTATCATCGGGGTGGCTTCCAGAAAGCAGCAGGGTATTCGGTGGGAAGGGGGACGGGTGGGGGTGGGGGTGGGAGGGGAGTTGGCTGAGGGTTAACCGAGGGAGGGGTAGGGGGGGTAGGAGGAGTTAGTTGGTTGAGGGTTCAGGGAGGGGGTTGTAGGGTGTGTGGGTGGGAGGGGGGGGGGGGGGCTGGGGAGGGTGGAAGGGGGTATATTCAGGAGGAGTACGAACCAATCATCATGACATATACAGCAGTACGTGACCCGGCTGACGAAGCAGATGAGCGGCAAGTTGCGCGTGTTAGGGTGTGAGGGTCGCCCCCAGAGCTGGCTTGTGTGTTGCGTGCCCTTGCCCGAGCGGTGCATGCAACCCGTACGTAGCCTTTGTGCCAGCAACAACAAGACCGGAGACGCCACTGGGCTGAGCGGTGAACTCACGGGCCAGTCCTCGTCACCGTTTGTAGGCTGTCATCGTGCTTCCATGGACCTATATATATATATATATATATATATACAGGTCCATCATCACTTCCATTGATAGCCAACGCTGTGTCATCACTCAGTTGATGAGTTCATTCACTCATTCTTTATAGATAGACAGATAGATAGGTAGATAGATACTGAGACAGATAGAATAGAACAGATCATCACTCAGTTGAAGAGTTCATTCACTCATTTTTTTATAGATAGATAGATAAATACTTGTTTTCAGAAGAGAACAGATCTAGGGAAATGTTCTCACCAATGCGTACTTCCATTGCACTTCCATTGATAGCCAATCCCGTGTCATCACTCAGTACAAGAGTTAATTCTCTTATTTTATGTGTATATAAAATACTTGTTTTCAGAATAGAACAGTTCTAGGGAAATGTACTCACCAATGCGACGAAACACAAGGAAACAATAGTACACAAGCGCTTTCGACAAAAAAATCTTCGTCGGGTGCAAGAAGATAGACAGACAACAACAAAAGAAGGAAGCAAAAAGGAGGACAGACAAGGAGCTGATGTAAAAAGTTGTTTTTGTTAAGAATGAATACGTAACGCTTGTTTTCAAAAGCAAACAACATTGACAGTTAAAAAAGGTGATGGACATCTGACATATTTGTGTGGTATATATAAATCTCTCAGGTCATAATACTGTAGACATGATAATATGAAGCGAATTTCGGTTTCAGTTTCGTTGTTACAAAATGGACATGCTAGGTCTGCTTCAACAGAACAGAGAGAGATAGAGGGAAAGAGAGAGAGAGAGGGGGGGAGAGAGAGAGAGAGAGAGAGAGGGGGGGGAGAGAGAGAGAGAGAGAGAGAGAGAGAGAGAGAGAGAGTTTTGTGTGGAGGTGTTTTAAATATTTGGAGTGAGTGAGTGAGTGTGTGTGTGTGTGTGTGAGAGGAGAGAGAGAGAGAGAGAGAGAGAGACGAGAGAGAGAGAGAGAGAGAGAGAGAGAGAGAGTTTTGTGTGGAGGTGTTTTAAATATTTGGAGTGAGTGAGTGAGTGTGTGTGTGTGTGTGTGTGTGTGTGTGTGTGTGTGGGAGAGAGAGAGAGAGAGAGAGAGAGAGAGAGAGAGAGAGAGAGAGAGAGAGAGAGAGAGAGAGTTTTGTGTGGATGTGTTTAAATATTTGGAGTGAGTGAGTGAGTGTGAGTGTGTGTGTGTGTGTGTGTGTGTGTGTGTGTGTGTGTGTGTGTGTGTGTGTGAGAGAGAGAGAGAGAGAGAGAGAGAGAGAGAGAGAGAGAGAGAGAGAGAGAGAGAGAGAGAGAGAGAGAGTTACATTTGCTCATAAAGTTGGTGCTTTGGTGCTATCCTGTCACTGGTGAGAGAGATGAGTTTTGGAATACATCTCTCCAGGCAGGCTGGAATCGAGTTCTTCTCGCCTTGCTGAACACCAGATTACAGCTGATCGTGTGATCGACCAGCCGTCTTCTTCTTCAAGTTCTTCGGCGCTCCAAGGTCTTCCCGAGACGTCTAGTGTGGTGGTACTGATGAGTGTGTTTGTCTGCAACAGGTCCCCTTAGGGGCCCCAGAACCGTTCTGCAAGCGTGGTTCCTTGGGGCCAGTGCTGTGCCAGTGCTTCCTCGGGGTACAGCTGACTGCACAGCAAGTTAACCCATTCATTGCGTGTAGCGCGTGTGTTTGTTTGCTTTTTCCGTATAATACTTTATGTAAATTGTTTTGGTAGGACTGTGCTCTACATGTGTATGGAATATCATATTTAGGTTAACGTAAGGGTGAGGGTCGCCCCCAGAGCTGGCTTGTGTGTTAATATAGGTTAATATGTATCATGTGGGCGCTCAGGGCGTTGATGAGCGCATGATAAATGTACATTATTATTATTTATTATTATTTATTATTATTATTATTACTATTATACCCAGCGTCCCATATTCCGGATGCACAGCTGGTTTTGTCAGTCTGTTTTAGCTGAGTGTAATTCTGGCACGCTGCTGACGCGGACCTCGGAAACGGGACTTTCTTTGTTCAAAGAAGAGGTGGTTGAGTGTTTCCCCCTGTTGTTTTTTGGAGGAGGAAACCGTTTGCCAGAACGGGAAAGGGTTTTTGCATCAGGCTATTTAGTGTTAGTAAAATATCTGGGCATATTATACAGGTTACAGAGAATAAAAACTTCGAAGACTAAGCCTGAAACACACAAAACGTCTGAGTCATGATTCAGACACGACTGATCAACTGAGGCAACCCATGACGATCGATTCTGCGTTTTCTTCTTCTCGATCGCCGCGACACTGAGAGTCCAGTCTCAGTGCCAGATGAATGCAGAGCTGTCTTCTCCAGTTCCTCCTTGCTGCCGTAGACTGAGTTTGGTGTGTAACTGAACTGCCGTTAGCCACACGTTTGTTCATACTGTCTGCAGAAGCGGGCTTGTCTGCAGTACATGTTCGGCCGTCTGGTTTTCAAGGCCCATGATAATCATGGTGATGAGGATGACGATACCCCTAGTCGAGGACGATGACTATGATGATGACGGCGGTGGTGGTGGTGGTGGTTGGGTTGGTGGCAGTGCTGACGACGAAGCCCCATCCGGACGACGACGGTCATAATAACGGTAGTGGTGGTGGTGGTGGTGGTGGTGGTGGTGAGAAGCGGTGGTGGTAGCGACAACGACGACGACAAGCGGCGGGGAGTGGGGGGGGGGGGGGAGAGAGAGAGAGAGAGAGAGGAGGGGGGGGGAGAGAAAATATTAATGAGAGAGTAGGGCCGCACCGAGGCCGGCCTGACGAGAGTGTAGATAGAGACGCTGAAGATGGACAATTTTACGAGATGGCGAAGACGACGGACGACGCGGCCAAAAGCCCTCTCGGCACGGCACTATCGCCATCAGCACCCGCCCACTGACCCCCAACGACCCAGCCACGGGGAACACGCCCGCTGCAAGGCCCCCGCCCCCTCCCCGCCCCTCCCCGAAACCACAAGCAGAACACCTTCAAAACAACAACAACTGACAATGAAACTTAATCTCACTTCCTCCCAGACAGTAGCCACACCAGGGACAACCGAGCAAAGTCTGGACTGAAGTCGAATAGAGTTGAAGGAGACATGCTGACGTCCCGGCCAAGTTCGAGAGACCGCCCCTCACCGAGAGGGCGCTATCATCGGTATCAGCTGCGCGGCCGTGAGGGGCGTGCTGCTTGTCTCCCACGGCTGGTTTATGGGGAGTGGGGAGTGCGCTGCACCAATGGCCCACATCCTCCCGGTGCTGCAGCCCCCACGTGTCATCGCCGGAGAAGAGGGAATCGGCCCCCCGGGATCCGGACTCGTGGTCAGCCGGTGCGATCGACGACAGGCCGCTGATGAGGGGCCGTCGGTCATCTTGGCTCCTTTTCTAATAACTTTCTTCTTCTTCTTCTTCCTTTTTTTTTTTTTTTTTAGAGAGAGAGAGGAGAGTGGTGGAGAGTGTGTTTTTTGTTGTTGTTTTTTGTTTGTTTTTTGGGGTGTTTTTTGGGGTGGTGGTGGTGGTGGAGAGTGTTTTTTTTGTTGTTTTTTTTTGTTTGTTTGTTTTTTGTTTGGTTTTTTGGGGTGGTGGTGGTGGTGGTGGTGGTGGTTGGAAAGTGTTTGTTTGTTTGTTGTTGTTGTATTTTTTTTTTTGTATTTTTTTATTTTTTGGGGGGGGGGGGGGCTTTGAGAGGGAGGACTGCTGGAGAGTGTGTTGTTGTTGTTTTGGGGGGGTTGTTTGTTTGTTTTCTTGGTTGGTTGCTTGTTTTTTGAGGGGAAGAGTATTGGAGAGTTTTTGTTTTTTTGTTTTTATGTGGGTTTTTTTGTACGAGGCACTTGATATTTTTGACGCCCAGCCAGGGCCCCGACCAGAAGCTGCTGACATTGCCATTACTGGCATCAGTTCCTGTCTCTGCCCAGAACGCTCGGGGCTAAATCCAAATGTTTGCTGTGCTCCCCATCTTGATACTTTCAGCTATAGTGATCTTCATGACACGTTTATTGAAATCGCCGAAGTCAGGGTGCAGCTGCCTGAGGGTCGGGTAACGACGCTGCACTCGTGTGTATGGCAGTTACAGGTGTGGAAAAACGGTTGCACCTGGTACCTTCTCGCCCATCACTTGGGGAATCTCAGGGTTTCAGGTGAAGAACGCTGACGAACATGGAGAAAGAAGGTGGGGGAAAAGGAAAAAGAAAGAAGAAAAAGGAAAAAGAAAGAAAGAAAGAAAAAAGTTAGCCGCGAACGTGTCAGGGTGAAGCACAAGTCATCGAAACGCAAGTCAAAGTCTGATTCATCGTTCATCGTGACACACGCCACTTTGTTTCGAGAATACTGGAGGAAAATCAAGTTGAATGAACCGCGAAGGCAGAAACTAGGAAGGCAGATTTCTTCGCAGAAAGCGAACCACGCAGAGCCCTGTTCTGACGTAGCCTAGAGGGTACCTTTGACACCTCTGACCTAGAGGGTACCTTTGACAACTCTGGCCTAGGGGGATCCTTTGACAACCCTGACCTAGAGGGTACCTTTTACAGCTCAGACCTAGAGGGTACCTTTGACAACCATGACCTAGAGCGTACATTTGACAACTCTGACCTAGAGGGTACCTTTGACAACTCTGAACTAGAGCGTACCTTTGACAACTCTGACCTAGAGAGTACTTTGACAACTGTGAAAAGGGGACCCTTTTAAACCCCAACCTTTTTGACCTAGAGGGGCCAACCTTTGAAAAAACCCCAAGAAACCCCAAGGGATTTTCCTTTGACAGCATTGACCTAGAGCGGAGTACCTTTGGCAACCCTGACCTAGAGGGTACATTTGACAACCCTGACATAAAGAGTACTTTTGACAGCAGTGACCTGAAGTGTACCTTTGACAACTCTGATTTAAAGTGTACCTTTTACAACACTCGGTTCTCAGCAGAGGGGATTAATTTCTGCGTCCGTTGTACCCTACTGTGGGAAGTTTTCACAAAGTTCCATGACCCATAACACTGTATAAAAAATTAACTTGAACAATGCCACTGGTTTGAACGAGTCTTTTTTTTTATAAATCCTGCCTTTCAAAGGCAGAATTTCATTCTTTGGGTAATTGGCTACTAATGATTTCGTTCATTGGACATAATAATTATTTTATGTTGAGTGGGATTAATTTCTTCTGGATATATTCATTTCGCGCTCGTCGTGATTATTTTGCACTGAATATGAATGTTTCCAACTTGTCAATTTCGCGTTTGAACCCGTGTTGATGTGCACGTGGTGTGTTAGCAGTTTGTAAAATATTCATTTGATAGCAGTCTCTATCTCAGTGTTATTTCCTTCTGGCCGTGATTATTTTGTACTGGCCGTCCGACTTCAAGCTTGTCGTCAATAATTTCGCTCTGGTCGTGATAATTTTACAGCGGTCGTGATTATTTCTATCTGGTCGTAATAATTTCACAGTGGTCGTGATTTGTCTGTCTGGCTGTGGTTATTTCGCACTGGCCTGATTATTTGACGATGGCCGCGATTATTTCGCCGTGGCCCTGCTTATTTTCAAGTGACCTCGATTATTTCACAGTGGACATCATTATTTTACAGTGGCCGTGGTTATTTCACAGTGGCCGTGGTTATTTCGCAATGTCCGTGATTTTTTACAATGGCTGTGATTATTTCGCAGTGCCCATGATTATTTTACAATGGCTGTGATTATTTCGCAGTGTCCGTTATTATTTTACAGTGGCCGTGATAATTTCGCAATGTCCATGATTATTTTGCAACGGTCGTGATTATTTCACAATGGCCGTGATTATTTTCAAGTGACCGTAATTATTTCACAGTGGACATCATTATTTTACAATGGCCGTGATTATTTTGCAATGGCTGTGATTATTTTGCAATGGCTGTGATTATTTTGCAATGGCCGTGATTATTTTGCAATGGCCGTGATGATTATTATTTTACAAAGGCCGTGATTATTCTGCAATGACCGTGATTTCTTTCACACTGGTTGTGATTATTTCACAATTGTCTTCATTGTTTCACGGGGGATGTGATTATTTTGCAGTGGACGTGATTATTTCGCGGTGGACGTGATTATTTCGCGGTGGCCATGAAAAACTGTGTCGCTACGCACAGACACAATTGTTTGGCTCTGGACAGACCATTTGGCACTGACCACGATTAGTTCCATTTAGTGTGAAACTGTGTGACAGGCACGAGGTCACGTAGGAGGAATGGCGGACGGAGGGGTGGGGTGGAGGGTGGGGGAGGGCGGTGGAACTGGGGGGTGGGGTGGAGAGCAGCTGCACCCGTGACTCACCATTACAGCTTACCATTGCCGGACTCTGCATCGATGGCGGCAATGCGTCCACACCGGCTCCATGCCTCGCTTTCCGACACTCTTCCTCCGAACTCTGCCAGAACTAATTACGAAGTAAGTAAGTAAGTAAAGTAAGTAAGTAAGTAAGTAAGTAAGTAAGTAAACATGGTGCTTAACGTCCACAGAAACCATAACGCTTATTAGGGACAGGGAGAAGGGGAAAAGGTGGTATGGAGGTGGGGGAAGAAGGAGATTATATTACCTATCGCTAGACTGTCACCACCGGAATGACTTCTGCATGAAGGTGGGCAGCGATGAGAGCCATTTTAATGTTTCATACAGTTCTGAGGGAAATAGCCACAAGACAGTGTCCACAGACCACAACCTGTTGGAAGAGAAAGGAGAGCCGAAGCGGAATCGAACCGTGGTCCTTCTGCTCAGTACCAGCCTGCTCACAGTTTGGTTATGCTATTAAAGGGTCACTGCTTATCTCCGCACATCTGTCTACCGAAATTTCCCCTATAACTCTCATGCTGTCAGCGCCGGCAGTAATATTAGCAAAACGTTTGGCTACTAAAACTGCAGAAGCAACACATCGTCGAAGAACGCACCTCAAGATCGGTCGCGTCCGATCCGGATAGAAAAAAAGAAGAAAAAAAGTCTAGTGTCGGTTCCATCGATTCTGGTTTTATTTGTGCTGGCGTAAGCATTGTGAACGGTTGGAAAAGAAAAAAACAAAAACAAAAAACGCCTAATAGAAACTGAGTTGTCTGTTACAAAAACTTACAGCTATTTGAGCATACAACAACGACAAGCTGGGAGGGAGATTATATACCTATCGCTACACTGTCACCACCAGAATGACTCCTGCATTAAGCGGATGGGCAGCGATGAGAGCCTCTTCCCCCACCTCCATACCATTCCCCTCCTTCTCCCCGTCCCTAATAAGCCTTATGGTTTCTGTGGACGTTAAGCACCATGTTTACTTACTTACTTACTTACACCTCTATACCCCCTCCATTTTCTCCCCCTCCCTAATAAGCCTTATGGTTTCAGTGGACGTTAAGCGCCATGTTTCCAAAAAGCTGCCAGTTAGCTGCCAGTTTTCGGGGACCCGTGACGTAACCAAGTATGGCAGAGGTTGGAGGCGGATGTGCGGGTTGAACCGATGCCTGCGGTTTGCAAAGTGCCCTGCAGGGACTGCGGGCGTGTGTCCGCGGTGACCGCTGTGTGGGAAGGGCCAGCCAGTGCGGGCCACGACACTGCTGTTCATCAGTGCCACTTCATATAGCGCTGGAGCCTAAAGCCCCTTCACGATGGATGTGTACCCTCGGTGGCCGCTCGGACGGTCAGGCGGGTCACTGCTGTGGCGGAGACTCATCTCCTTTACAGGAGCACTGCGTGGCAGCTGGGAGGTGCGAGTTCCTCTACTTGACAGCTGGGAGGTGCGAGTTCCTCTACTTGACAGCTGGGAGGTGCGAGTTCCTCTACTTGACAGCTGGGAGGTGCGAGTTCCTCTACTTGACAGCTGAGGGGTGCGAGTTCCTCTACTTGAAAGCTGAGGGGTGCGAGTTTCTCTACTTGACGGCTGAGGGGTGCGAGTTCCTCTACTTGACAGCTGGGAGGTGCGAGTTCCTCTACTTGACAGCTGGGAGGTGCGAGTTCCTCTACTTGACAGCTGAGGGGTGCGAGTTCCTCTACTTGAAAGCTGAGGGGTGCGAGTTCCTCTACTTGACAGCTGAGGGGTGCGAGTTCCTCTACTTGAAAGCTGAGGGGTGCGAGTTCCTCTACTCTGAGGGGTGCAGTTCCTCTACTCTGAGGGGTGCGAGTTCCTCTACTTGACAGCTGAGGGGTGCGAGTTCCTCTACTTGACAGCTGGGAGGTGCGAGTTCCTCTACTTGAAAGCTGAGGGGTGCGAGTTCCTCTACTTGACGGCTGAGGGGTGCGAGTTCCTCTACTTGAAGCTGGGGGTGCGAGTTCCTCTACTTGAGCTGAGGGGTGCGAGTTCCTCTACTCTGAGGGGTGCGAGTTCCTCTACTTGGAAACGACTGAGGGCGTAAAACACCAGATTACTTACTTATTCCTTCTACCTGACGGCTGAGGGGTGCGAATTCCTCTACTTGACAGCTGAGGGGGCGGGAGTTCCTCTACTGGCTGAGGGGGCGAGATTCCTCTACTTGACAGCTGAGGGGCCGAGTTCCTCTACTTGACAGCTGAGGGGTCGAATTCCTCTACTTGACAGCTGAGGGGTGCGAGTTCCTCTACTTGACAGCTGAGGGGTCGAGTTCCTCTACTTGATAGCTGATGGTGGGGGGGGGGGGGGGGGGGGAATTCTCACTTGGCAGCCGAGGGAGGGGGGGGCAAGTTCCTCTACCTGAAGCTGAGGGGGGTGGGGGGGGGCGAGTTCCTGTACTGGCAGCCGAGGGGGGGGGGGGGGGAGTTCCTCTACTTGACAGCTGAGGGTGGGCGAGTTCCTCTATCAAGGACGATGGATGTTTTTCGGTTGGTGGCCCTGTTCATGGGTGGGCGGACTCGGACGGGGCATGGACGATATTCTTATTATTCTTATTATGGGGAGCGTGGATAGCTCAGAGGTAGAGCGCCGGACTCGTGATGGAAAGATCTCGGGTTCGAGTCCCGGCTAATGATAATATTATTATTAAGGGGAGCGGGGATAGCTCAGTGGTAGAGCGGCGGATTGGTGATCGACAGGTCTCGGGTTCGCTCGAGCAGCGATATAATTTTCACTTCTCCAGGGCTAACTTTATGTGCTGACTCTTATTTCGGTATCTGTTCTACCACTGAGTCATTATCCCCGCTTCCCGGCAGTTGTTAGTCGGTCAGAGCTCAGGAGCTGTGTGAAAGTCGAGATGGCCGTCCTTGGCTCCCCGTCCCTAATAGTCCTTACGGTCTCTGCGGACGTAAGGCAACTTTGAACTTGTCAGAGCTCAGGAGCTGTGTGAAAGTCGAGACGGCCGTCCTGGGCTCCCCGTCCCTAATTGTCCTTATGGTCTGTGGACGTGAACCAACATTGAACTTGGCTGTTGGTCCGTACACGTCCCTCTATCGATGACAAGTAAGGCATCTTCCTTGACGGCAGATGTGTGTCCGTCAGGGTGGTGATCCAGCATTTTCTTCCCCACAGAACGGAGGCCGGCCGGGGATGTCTGAAGCCCCCACTCCACCCCCCACCCTCCTTCACCTGCCTGGAATCTCAGGACTGCCATTATTTTGATTTCCCTGTCCTATCTCCTGTCTCGTTCTTCTGCCTAGTCCTATTGCTCTTTATGCCTTGTTCAAATATGCACCCTACTTATGTGGCTTTGAATGAAGTGACGCTGTAAACTGGTGCGTGGTTGAATGGTGTACACAGAACTTGCGCCGAGACTGCAACACTAGTTGCACGTGGCACCAGCCATGCAACAACCAAAGAGCGCTGTCAGTATACCGCTTCGGTAGAGATTAAAAATACGCTCTACAAAAGGATACAGTCACTTATTCAGAATCGCATACAACTTGAGCGCAGTGAGGCTGCTCGAGAGCAGAAAATAGCGCAATATAAAAGCGATGAATACTAATAATTGTCGGCAGGAGATCCAGCTGGTTTGAACAGTGCTATTGTCGAGAGGAGATCCAGCTGGGTTGAACAGTGCTATTGTCGGCAGGAGATCCAGCTGGTTTGAACAGTGCTATTGTCGAGAGGAGATCCAGCTGGGTTGAACAGTGCTATTGTCGAGGAGATCCAGCTGGGTTGAACAGTGCTATTGTCGAGAGGAGATCCAGCTGGGTTGAACAGTGCTATTGTCGGAGGAGATCCAGCTGGGTTGAACAGTGCTATTGTCGAGAGGAGATCCAGCTGGGTTGAACAGTGCTATTGTCGAGAGGAGATCCAGCTGGGTTGAACAGTGCTATTGTCGGAGGAGATCCAGCTGGGTTGAACAGTGCTATTGTCGAGAGGAGATCCAGCTGGGTTGAACAGTGCTATTGTCGGAGGAGATCCAGCTGGGTTGAACAGTGCTATTGTCGAGAGGAGATCCAGCTGGGTTGAACAGTGCTATTGTCGGAGGAGATCCAGCTGGGTTGAACAGTGCTATTGTCGAGAGGAGATCCAGCTGGGTTGAACAGTGCTATTGTCGAGGTCAGCTGGTTGAACAGTGCTATTGTCGAGAGGAGATCCAGCTGGGTTGAACAGTGCTATTGTCGAGAGGAGATCCAGCTGGGTTGAACAGTGCTATTGTCGAGAGGAGATCCAGCTGGGTTGAACAGTGCAAGTCCCTATGTCGATGACAAGCGAGGCGCCTTCGCTGACGGGGTGGACGAGTGTCAGCTGACCACTGTGTCCGACAGGCGAGCAAGTTCGCAAGTTTCCCGACCCATGATTGACACTGAATGGAGAATTGCCTTCAACAATGGGGTCGACGAGTCGACCGGTTTAATGAGCGTTACATCCGGAAGAGCAGTCAAGCGAGAAAGCGTGAAACAACCCGGTGCAACGCCGCTAAACTCAATTAGCCAAGGCCAAATATGGCAGCGCCCGTGCAGCGACTACACACGGCACGTGAAACCGACGATGCTTAAAGGGGAACCAAGTCAAGTCAAGACAAGTCAAGTCAAGTGAATGAATTTGGTTCAGAATTTATTTCAAATTTATTTTCGAACCGATGAAGCACCACGGAACCCGCAGAACAGCAATAGACAAACCGACAGACAAACAAACAAAAAATTCACCCGATTTCTCGTTCCGTTTGTTAAAATTTGACACTTGAAAGTCGTGAAAGCACGACCGTGAGTGCTGCAATGTTTGTACCCAGTAGGCTGGATCAGTGACGTCAAAAATAAGACCGACACGTGATGCAAAAATACCAAATACGTCACGAGCCAACATTCTTCTGCATTTTATCGGGAAAGAACCAGTCAGCGTGGCTGCACCCCGAAGAGCTCAGATTCGGAACAAAAAGGTACCTCTTTTGTACAGAAAAAAGAAGAAGAAAAAAATGAAGCACGCAGGTAAAATAGTTGCTCTCTCTCTCTCTCTCTCTCTCTCTCTCTCTCTCTCTCTCTCTCTCTCTCTCTCTCTCTCTCTTCTTCTTCTTCTTCTTCTTCTTCTTTTTGAAACTTTTTTTTAGATCAGTTGTGTCTTCGGTTCAGTTCCCCTTTAAAGTCCCGCTACGATGGACGTGTGCCTTTGGCGACCGCTGTGACGGATGTGCGGTCAAGCACCGAGGGACCGGTGTAAAGGGACACGACATGACGGCTGGTGAGCCGATGCAAGTTCCTGTGATTAGTATCAATGATGGTTGAAGCGTCTGGAGCAACACGTGGTGCGCGGAAGCAAACTGTCAGTCTTCGCTTTCTCCTTTTCTGTCGACGTCGTCATCCGTTTGTTGTTAGCTGTTGTTGTTTTGTTTGTTCGTTTGTCTTTCTTCTTTTTCTTGTTTTTCTGTTCTTTCTTTGTTTGACATTGTTTTTGTTTTTGTTTTTTGGGGGGACTAGGTGGGGTGGGGGGGGGGTTGTTTGTTTTTGTTTTTGTTTGTTGTTGCTGTTGTTTTATGTTTGTGGGTGAAAAGGCAAAAATTGATTTTGTCATCAGGTGTTTGTTGTTGTTTTGTGGGTTTTTTGTGTTTTTGTTTTGTTTTGTTTGCTCGACTTGTGATCGAAAGGTCGCGGGTTCCAGTCCCGACAGGAGTGGCGGGAGAGTCTTCTTCTCCAGGGTCAACTTTCTGTGCTGACTCTTTATTTTGGTATCCATTCCACCCCAGTGTTGCCGCACTGAGTAGCATGTAAAAGATCCCGGTCATTCTGCCAAAACTGCAGGTGGCAGGTTATAGCTAAACACATATGCATGCTACGCATGTGGCTTCGCCGAATGAAATTACACTGTAATGTGCAATGAGCGACTTTGCTGGCTTGAGCATTGCACTGCCCAGATAGGCCCTGCGCCACCTACCTAGTGTAGGGGAGATCATTTGCAGCTGACTTCAGCTTTGTCAAAGCTCCAGATATACCCAGCGCCACCAAGCGGGGCGATCCGCAGCTAAGTCGCCCATTGTTGTATGATGTACACAGAACATGCGCCGAAACGGCAGCAGTTTCGCGTGGCACCAGCCACGTAACAACCAACTAGCGCTGTAAGTACAGCACTTCGGTAGAGACTCAAAAGGCGCTAAAGAATGTCACTCACTGGGAATCACATACGACAAGAGCGCAATGAGTCTGCTCGAGAGCAGAGACTGAATTGGTTGTTGGTCGAGTGTTGCTTTACGTCCACAGAAACCGTAGGCTATTATTTCTGCGACAGTCACTGTGTGTGTAAGTGTGTGTGTGTGTGTGTGTGTGTGTGGTGTGTGTGTGTGTGTGTGTGTGTGTGTGTGTGTGTGTGTGGTGTGTGTGTGTGTGTGTGTGTGTGTGTGTGTGTGTGTTTGTAGTGCGTCTTTTGTTTTGTTTTTGTATAATACTTCATGTAGATTGTTTTGGTAGGACTATGCTCTACATGTGTATAGAATATCATATTTAGGTTAATATGTATCATGTGGGCGCTCAGGGCGTTGATGAGCGCATGATAAATGTACATTATCATCATCATTATTATTATTATTATTATTATTATTATTATTAGGGACGGGAGCCCAGGACGGCCACCTCGACTTTCACACAGCTCCGCCTGAGTTCTGACCAGAGAGTGAGCAGAGAATAGCGCTAAATAAAAGCTATCAATAAATAAGTAAGCGCCGCCTCAGGCGGTGTGCTCGTCTTGACCACTGCCGGCGGAGCGGTACAGACTAAGGGGCAGAGTACGGCGATTGATTAGTGTACAGTTTATGACGTGTAGGTGCGGGGTGGGGGGGGGGGGGGACGGGGGCCGGAAGGGGGGAGAAACCGAGTAAGGTCGGGGTGTGTGGAGGGGTGGGGGGTGGGGGGGGGGGGGGGGGGGGCGCGGTCTAGCGAAAAATAAATTTTCCGGCGTGGCCGGGAAATTGTCACTACAGGAGCAGAAGCGAGCCGGAGTCTGGAGGGTTGAGGATGTTGCTTGGTGCGTTGACGTCTTTTAGTGTCATCGGGGCTTTTACCAGGGCTGTTCCATTACGTCTTGTGTACCTACTCCTCCCTCCTCCCTACTCCTCCTTCCTCGCTCCCTCCTCACACCTCCCTCTTCCTTCCTCCTCCTCCCTCCCGCTTGCACCCTCCCTCATCGTTCATCCCTTCTTCCTTCTCCTCCTCTTTCCATCCTCCTCCTTCCTACCTCCCTCCTCCTCCTCCTCCTTCCTCTCACCTCCCTCTTCTTTCCTCCTCCTTCCTCCTACCTCCCTCCTCCATCCACCCTCCCTCCCTCCTCCTCCTATCTCTTCCTCCTTCCTTCTCCTCCCCGT
>JABMCL010003839.1:515000-540000 GCA_018857735.1 Alviniconcha marisindica
GGTCTTCGGTCCTACTCTCTGCCAACTGATCATCTATTCGGCCTCTACCGCTGCTGAGAGTTACAGAACCAGGCCGAACTAGTAGTGAGGAGGGGAAGAGGCAAATATTGTTCACAAATGCCTCAACGAATGAAGGACGAGAGAGGACCGTCATCAGTCAGACGAACATTGGATGAGGGTTTCAAAGACAACTTTGGGGGAACTTCTGAGAGGCGGATGGATTGAGCGAATATGGGCCTTTCCGAGCGCGTAGATCAAGAATCCAGAATATTTATGTGTCCTCTGTAAATACAGGAAATATGAATTACAGTCACGAAGCAAAATAAACCGATTCGTGAAACCGCTGGTCGTACACTGAGTTGGGCCCTCGCCTAATTATACCGAATTCCTTCTTTTTCAAGGTTGCTTTACGTCCGCAGAGACCATAAGGACTATAAGGGACGGGGAGCCCAGGACGTCCACCTCGACTTTCACACAGCTCCTGAGCTCTGTTAAATTCCTTTCCGAGAGTGGCGCGTAGAACTACTATAACACCTCAGCTGTTTCCGAAATGACATCAGCTGCACTTTCCAGTCAATCAATCTTCGCTTTCTTCCTCTTCTTTTTCTTTTTTCTTTTACACTTTAGCCCTTCTGGTCGGCTGGTGTGGAATAATAATAATAATAATAATGGATATTCAGAGCGCCTAAACCGCACAGGCCCTAAGCGCTTACACATTCCTTAGTGCTCATATTCAAATTCCGCTGCACACGACACAACAACACACAACAATGAAACGCACGCACACACACACACACACACACACACACACACACACACACACACACGCACACACACACGACGCACGCACGCACGCACGCACGCACGACGCACGCACGCACTCACGCACACATACACATACACACACACACACATACACACACACACACACACACACACACACACACACACACTCCACACACACACACACACACACACACACACGGTCAAAACATAAGGTCCAAACTAGTGATCTTTCTTGCGGAATTCTGCAGATTTACGCCCGGGCCAAGTTCTCTTCCAGGCTTGTCTTTTAAAACCCTGCCCGTGCCTTCAACAGATAATAAGTAATGAGTCCGGATAAGTATTTGTACTCACGTAGCCCTTTAAAGTTCAGCTCCCGTTTGACAGCGGCTGAATCGAATTTCCAAACAAGCTCACCCAAACACTCTCCTTCAGCAGGGAGGGCGCAGAGTACGATGTAATATCATCTAAGACCGTACGAGGGCAGCCGCGAAAAGTTTTATTGCCCCGGATTTGTAACAGCAGCAGCCTCTGCAAGATCCATTGGACTAGATCCCGACCCTTGCCGAGGTCATATTGATCCCTATCTTTAGTATTTCCTTCAACCCCCGCAAGACTTTGCCGCCGAATGGCTAAAACCTGTTCTGCCGTTCAACACGGCAGGAGAGGAAAGCGAGCGGAGGCCGGGTAGTCGGGGTGGGGGCAGGGGGGGGGGAGGAGGGGGGAGCGAGGGGTGTGGGTGAATATGGTAGTTTGAGACAGAAGGGGGAGGTCATGGGAAACGGTACACAAACACACACACACACACACACACACACACACACACACACACACACACCACACACACACCCCAACACACGGCCCTTTCCCGACATGGGGGGGGGGGGGAAGGGGGGGGGGAGTACCCGTTTGTGAATAAATATTCATAACATGAATGTCTGTAGCACAGAAAGGGAGTTATCCGTTATTGGGATGCGTCAGTTAACTTAGATATCCTCTCTAAGTCCCTCCTTCACCCCCAGCCACCCTAATAAAAGAAGAACACACACACACACACACACACACACACACACACACACACACACACACACCCCACACAAAAAACACACACACACACACACACACCCCACACACACACACCCCCAAAACACACACACACACACACACACACACACACACACACACACACACACACACACACGGAGACGTGTGTATGTGTGGCACAGAGGGTTGGTGTGGTGGGGGGGCGGGGGGAGGGGTCCCCAGCAACAATAAAATAGAACACACACACACACACACACACACACACACACCCACACACACACACACACACACACACACACACACGGACGATGTGTGTATGTGTGGGTACAGAGGGGTGGGGATGGTGGGAGGGGGGCGGAGGAAAGGAGTACGCGTTTGTGTATAAATATTCATAACTTAAATATCTGTAGCACAGAAACAGAGTCATCCGTTATTCGGATGCGTCAGTTAACTTAGATATCCTAAGTCCCTCCTTCACCCCCACCCCCCCCCCACCCCAAAGTAAAAGAAGAGCAAACAAACAAGCAAAACCCCAAAAAAGAGGAGTAAATTATGACGGAATGGTAGCTAAGAAATTGTGGCATTTATCAGCATCGAAGGATTTTGGGGTCAAATCCCCTCTAGGGCACTGACGATCTCCCTCCTACTCCCCCCCCCCCCCACCACACACACAAAACACACACACACACACACACACACACACACAAGGTGACGACATAGCAAAGATCCAAAGTCGTGGGACAGATTAAGACCAGAAATGATGTGGCTGCAAGGTACAGCAAGACCAGAGCGCATATATATGAGAAGAAGAAGAAGAAGAAGAAGAAGAAGAAGAGCGGTGATTTCAGTAGTGCCGGATCTCACCGAAGAGAAGAAGAAGAAAAAGAGCGGTGATTTCAGTAGTGCCGTATCTCACCGAAGAGAAGAAGAAGAAGAAGAAGAAGAGCGGTGATTTCAGTAGTGCCGTATCTCACCGAAGAGAAGAAGAAGAAGAAGAAGAAGAGCGGTGATTTCAGTAGTGCCGTATCTCACCGAAGAGAAGAAGAAAGAAGAAGAAGAAGAATAGCGGTCATTTCGGTAGCGCCGTATTTCGCCGACAAGGGCGAACACTCCGCGCTTTAGACAACAAGATTAGTGAAAATGCATACCTGAAAACAAATGGCTGATCAAATAAAGTTAAAGACGGATAGCCCTAATCCCGATTTGCTAGCGAGTCCGTAAGTCCGGCTCTCCTTCTCCATGCACGAGTCGCCACTGAAAAGGCTCCACAGCAGCTACTGACTTAATTGTTTGTGTTTATTTTTTGATCGGGAAGGTCCCTTGTTTTTACCAACAATGCACCGCCCTGGACGTCGAAAACTCGAAACTGACTGGACCCCACATGACGTCACCCATATCAGTTTCAAGTTCAAAGTTTAATTAAAGTTTACTTCGATTATAGCAGACGTCAGTCACCCAATGACCCCTTCCCACTGGAGATTTTCCTGTCTCCTCCGTGTTGATTATGTTCTGTCTTGATGTGCAAATCCAAATTTTCGTGGATGATTTGTGGTCTTCAGTGGTACGTACGTGTCTGTCCGTACGAGTGTTCGTTTTCTCCTCAACAGTACCTTCTGTCGCTAACTGCAGCATCACAGCCGCCATTTTTATACGAAGTTCGGGCTGCTTAAATGTAGGAAAACGAGTCTGTAACTTTAAACGCGAATGGATAGTCCTGTTTATGCTCCACACATGAGGATAGCGGGTGGGGGTAGCGAGAGAGAGGGGGGGGGGGCAGCGAAGAGAGGGGTAGGAGAGGGGTAGCGAGATTGGGGGAGGTGGGGGTGGGGAAAGGGAAAGGGAGGGGAAGGAGGAGAGAGAGGGAGATAGCGAAAGAGAGAGAGAGAGGGAGGGAGAGCGTCGGAGAGAAAGGGGAGGAAAGAAGCAGTAATTAAGGCATACAAAGTGAAAGACAAAGACAAAGAATCACACAGAGCGGGGAAACGAGAAGGACGGGTAGACCCTGAAACAGCCATACAAACAGACACTACCAGAGAGTAGATGATAATGTGACTATGTACTGTCTCTGCCGATACTACCGCCGCAAGCAGTCGACCCCCCACTGCACCCCGCTCCCTCCGGCTCTGCACCTCCAGACGTCGTTCTCTCACTCCAAGCCCGTCCTTCACACTCGTCAACACAAGTACTCTCCTTCACGGACACGAAGGAAGAGCATGACAGATGCACGTTTGTATACCTGACCTGCTACTGCATATGAGGTGTGCACTGAAACAAATCAAATCCGTGTACCAGCATCAGCAGGAGAAATGCGGAGTCGAGCCTCGCGACCCTGCCAGCATCTGTTTACTTGTTATGTTGTGTCTAGCTTGTCTGGCCTTGTTGGCTGTCCAATGCGTATCCAGGATGCGGTCCGTGTGCCACGTACACCCCCACGAACGAGATTAGGCCGAGAGCTTGGTCTGCGGCCTGTCAAAACCCGGCATGGCTGCGTGATGATCCAGCTCAGGCCATTGCCAACAGCCTGACGAACTTGCTACCTCAGTGCGAGATTACCGATAGCCAAGCTTGGCTACACTAGTACGATCGAGATTGCCAGTCGCCAGAATGCACGAGCTTGCTACCAAAGTGCGAGATTACCGATAGCCAAACTTGTTACCTGAGCCGTGCGAGATTACCGATAGCCAAACTTGCTACCTAAGTGCGAGATTACCGATAGCCAAACTAGGCTCCAATATTACTAGATTGCCAGTCGCCAGACGACCTGCTACCTGACTGCGAGATTACCTGTAACCCAGGCTACACTGACTGCTACCTGACAGCGAGATTACCAACAGCCCAGACTATACTGACTGCTACCTGACTGCGAGATTACCTGTAACCCAGGCTATACTGACTGCTACCTGACTGCGAGATTACCTGTAACCTAAGCTATACTGACTGCTACCTGACTGCGAGATTACCTGTAACCCAGGCTATACTGACTGCTACCTGACTGCGAGATTACCTGTAACCCAGCTATACTGACTGCTACCTGACTGCGAGATTACCTGTAACCCAAGCTATACTGACTGCCACCTGACTGCGAGATTACCTATAGCCCAGGCTATACTGACTGCTACCTGACAGCGAGATTACCAACAGCCCAGACTATACTGACTGCTACCTGACTGCGAGATTACCTGTAACCCAGGCTATACTGACTGCTACCTGACTGCGAGATTACCTGTAACCCAAGCTATACTGACTGCTACCTGACTGCGAGATTACATGTAGCCCAGGCTATACTGACTGCTACCTGACTGCGAGATTACCTACAGCCCAGGCTATACTGACTGCTACCTCACTGCGAGATTACCAACAGCCCAGGCTATACTGACTGCTACCTGACTGCGAGATTACCTGTAACCCAAGCTATACTGACTGCTACCTCACTGCGAGATTACCAACAGCCCAGGCTATACTGACTGCTACCTCACTGCGAGATTACCAACAGCCCAGGCTATACTGACTGCTACCTGACTGCGAGATTACCTGTAACCTAAGCTATACTGACTGCTACCTCACTGCGAGATTACCTAGCCCAGGCTATACTGACTGCTACCTGACTGCGAGATTACCTGTAACCCACGCTATACTGACTGCTACCTCACTGCGAGATTACCGGAGGGCTATACTGACTGCTACTGACTGCAATTACCAACACAGGCTATACTGACTGCTACCTGACTGCGAGATTACCTACAGCCCAGCTATACTGACTGCTACCTGACTGCGAGATTACCTGTAACCCAGGCTATACTGACTGCTACCTGACTGCGAGATTACCTGTAACCTAAGCTATACTGACTGCTACCTGACTGCGAGATTACCTGTAGCCCAGGCTATACTGACTGCTACCTGACTGCGAGATTACCTGTAACCCAAGCTATACTGACTGCTACCTCACTGCGAGATTACCCGGCAACAGCCCAGGCTATACTGACTGCTACCTCACTGCGAGATTACCAACAGCCCAGGCTATACTGACTGCTACCTGACTGCGAGATTACCTACAGCCCAGGCTATACTGACTGCTACCTCCCTGTGAGATTACCAACAGCCCAGGCTATACTGACTGCTACCTGACTGCGAGATTACCTACAGCCCAGGCTATACTAATACGAAACTGCCGATCGCAAGACTACACGAGCTGCGGCCTGAATGCGAGATTAATGATAGCCAAACAAGGCTACAGTAGTGCGAGACTGCCAGACTACACGAAATTGATACGTAACTGCGAGACTGCCGACAGTCACGGGTACACTAGTAGCCTAGTGCCGATCGCCAGAATGCACGAGTTTAGTTGCTACCTGACTGCGAGATTACCGGTGGCCAAACTAGGCGGCTAGACTAGTACGAAACTGCCAATCACCAGACCTAAGAAACTGCCAATCACACCTAAGTGCGATGTTAGCGATAGAGAAACTAGGCAACACTGGTACAAGACGGCCAATCCCCAGATGAGGTTTCTGCCTGACTGCGAAATTACCGATAGATAAACTAGGCCACACCGGTAAGGGATTGCCACTCGCCAAATTGTATTACGCACTAGTACAAGACTGCCACTCGCCAGACTATAATTACAAACTATAATCACGCACTAGCACGGGACTGGCATTCGCCAAACTATAATTACTCACTTGTACGGGATTGCCATTCGCCAAACTATAATTACGCACTTGTACGGGATTGCCATTCGCCAAACTATAATTACGCACTAGTACGGGATTGCCAATCGCCATACTATAATTACGCACTAGTACGGGATTGCCAATCGCCATACTATAATTACGCACTAGTATGGGATTGCCAATCGCCATACTATAATTATGGGTAGCTAAGCGAGTCAGTGGGCAGGGTAACTAAGCGAGTCATCTGGCAGAGTAACTAAGCGGGTCAGTAGGCAGGGTAACTAAGCGAGTAATCCGGCAGGGTAACTAAGCGATTGCACCAGATTGCCAGTCGCCAATCTATAATTATGCACTAGTACCAGACTGCTGTTCGCCAAACTATAATTACGCACTAGTACGGGATGGCCAATTGCCAAACTGAACTCAGTACCGGCCGAACAAGACGAGCAGGAGTTTGCCCCACTAGCAAATTACAGGAAACTACAGATTATACAAGACTGCATGCCGATAGCCAGTCAAGCTACTTGCCAGCAGCTAAACTACAGGAGTATGAAATTGCCAACAGACGAAGCGAAGCACATGTTTTTTTCCTTCTTCTCAGGTATAAAGGTTAACTGTGCAAAAACAACTAACTGCCTCTGATGAGCGACAAATGGGTCCCAGGGGACGGATTTTATATGAAAAGAATGAGAACTGTGTTCCAACTGGTCTCTTTCTTCTTCTTTTTTATTGACTTTTATGTTAACTTGGCTGATTACGACCGAGGTGTGTGAGGTTTTTTTGGGTTTGTTTCTACGAACAGGAGTGAAATTTTGTTATCATTTGGAAATATCCAAAGATGTCAGACTACCTAGGCATGGAATAAATCGTAGCTCCATCGTGGCGTCTGGGACAATCTGAGCATGTTGATTTACAGCTGTTATCTCCCTGGGCAGCTTCTTTACCCAGGTTTTACGGCTTAACTAATCTTTATGTGCACTTTGCCCTCACTCATAACTGTCAGTTCTATAATGTTACTGCTTCCGTTTAGCGGTTGGTTTGGAGCTTGAGACATCATTCCTTGTAGAGTTTGAGCTTTTCTTCTTCTACTGCCTCTTCCTGGTTTCTTTTTCGTCATCTGCTTCCCCGGTTCCGTCGTTGTCGTCGTCGTTTGTTTCCAATATCTTCTCCTCCTCTTTTTTTTTCTTCTCTTTTTTCTCTCTCTCCTTCTCCTCTTCTTCCTCCTTCTTTTCCTCTTCTTCCTCCTATCTCTCCTTTATCGTCTTCTGTTCGTCCTCCCCATCTTTCTCTGTTTCCTCTCATTCCGAGTTCCGTCTATTCATCATCCTTCTCCCTTTCACCTTCCTGCTTTTATGCTGTTACTGGTCTTGGTTTTCGTGTACTGACATTGATGTTTACAGTTCTTGCCACTCTCTCTCTCTCTCTCTCTCTCTCTCTCTCTCTCTCTCTCTCTCTCTCTCCTCACACACACACACACACACACACACACACACACCTCCTCTCCCTCTCTCTCCCTCTCACTCTCTCACTCACTCTCTCTCTCTCTCTCCCTCTCTCTCTCTCGCTCACTCCCTCTCTCTCTCTCTCTCTCCCTCTCTCTCTCTCTCTCACTCACTCCCTCTCTCTACTCCTCCTCTCTCTCTCCTCTCTCTCTCTCTCTCTCTCTCTCTCTCCTCCTCCTCCCCCCTCCCCCCCCCCCCCCCCCCCCCCCCCCCCCCCCCCGCTCCGCCTCTGTCTGTCTGTCTGTCTGTCTCTGTCTCTATCTTTCTCTCTCTCTCTCTGTGGTTTAACATCTTCGTCATCGTCACCATTTCCTCTCAATTTGGTTTATTATTATTATTATCGCCGTCGTCGTCGTCATCAAAGCTATAGGTTAAAAAAGAAACCCAGCTAAATGATCAAAAGACGTGTTCGTTTGCACAGGACTTTTTTCCTTTTTTATTAAAAGTGAGCGTGTGTGTGTGTGTGTGTGTGTGAGGGAGAAACAGAAAGAGACAGAGACAGAGTGAGACGCACGCAGCAAAATCACAAATAAAATATCACTCGGGCTTTGGTTTGTCTTGTGACGTGACGAAAAGACTACATTTCAGTCGAGTACCCAGCTTCGATCTGCACGTGATAAACGTGAATTTGCACGCCGTTAATCCCACGCACTGCACGTGCAAAGGCAACAACACTAACGCAGATGGATCTCACTGCCCCTTTTTTTTTCTTCTTTTTTTTACGACGCCATTTTAACCGTCGTATTATAGCTCAGCCTGTGGACAGCAGAATCTAAACCTGCCGTTCTCCAAAAAGACCGACTGGAGAGATCAGCGCCAAAATGACCAAGAGCTTGTGCTAAGCTGACGCTTTCAGACACCAGATGCATGTTGTTGACATTCGGAGGATGCGGTCACAATGCTCACTAGTTACTGCCAAAGGTCTGTTGCCCTGTTTTCGCTTCTATCTGTTGGTGGTGTGCATACCACGCCGGCCCGAAGCACACTAAATCAGTGTCTAGGATCTGACAGAACTGTCCTCTGGGGTCTGTCCACTGAGCTAGACACTGGGACTGTTCCTTGACACTGGCCAGCGGATGCTTTCCTGTTTCAGTGTTCTGAGCTTTTGCTTTCAGGTCCAATCCAAGTTTTGGAGCCGCACTTGCTGACTGCAATGTCATTTGGCTGAGACAACTCGGCGTTAAACAAAAATAAAAGGATACAGTCACTCATTCAGAATCGAATGCGACATGTGCGCAGTGAGTCTGTTCGAGAGCAGAGAATAGGGGGCAATATCCACATTTAGCCCCGTCAGTTCGCTGTCCTCAAATGGTTTGAGGATGCGTGTGTGCGCGTGCTTGTATATAGTACGGGATGAACTGATACGTGGATATGCCAGCGTAGTGTATACGTTAAGTTTATTCCGTCCACACGCACGCACGCACGCACGCACCCCCCCCCCCCCCCCCCCACACACACACACACTCACTATGACACGCACATTCTCATACCATTTGAGGACCGCAAACCGACGGGGCTAAAAGTGGACATTGCCGGACTCTACAATAGGAAATGTCCCAGCCATCTAGAGACTATTCGTAGACGTACATGTCTCCATGGTCTGTTCCTTGAGAATGGACCCGCGTATGCAATCTCTGTCACTATCAGACGTTGTTTCAATGTACCTCAAATACAATTCAGATTCAAAATGTTTTATTGTCCGTTGCAATCATAACAATTAAACGGAAATTTTTCTTCGCTCACACCAGCTCAGCCACATTAAATAATGTAGTTAAGTTAAACACATTAAAAACAGAAGGAGGTATAACACATAAAGAACAACTGTCTTAAAAGGTAAGTGTCCATTTTGGGATCGGAACTGTTGTTTGGAAAGTTTTCTTCTTTTTTTCCTCTTTTTTTCCCCACCTTTTTTTCTTTCTCCGTTTTCTTCTCCTCCTTCCATTTTCAAGGAAGAATTAGATAACTTATCCAACGCGTATTTTCTACCCGTATCAGTTCCGAACCGGTAAAGTTCACCGTATTTCAATTACTGACGTTGTACATGTTACAAAATGTCAAGATCTGAAGGATACAGTGGAGAGAAAATATCCACGAAGTACTCTAAAGTTCAGGATTATGGAAGAAACTCTAAAAGCTTCTGCAAATGAATCTGAAATGACAGTGAATAAAATTATTTTTTTAACTTTGCTTCCTGAGGCAGAATGGCATTCCTAACAGGAAATGCGATCTAAAGTGGAGTCTAGTATAAGCCATAATTTCGGACACTTAAACAGGAAATGGCCCAGACCGATCACACGGAGCAGTCAGCTAGTTCTTTAAATTCCGTACGTCTCGCCAGCTGGTTCAGCGGGTCACCTCAGGACGAACCACTCATTCAAAATCCAGACACATAAAAGGTTCAAAAGAGCGCTTATTTAATAGGACAAAGACACAATCTGCAAATTTTCGGGGTAATCCCCTTTGTCATTCGAAACTCTTCAATACCCGATGGAAACCTAAGTCACCATAATTATCACAAGTAAAGGTCTGGACATCTCTGGAACACACACACACACACACACACACCCCTTGGTTGTGGTGACACCATATGTTCCGGACAGAGGGGTAGGCAGACCTATGAGTGTGACGGCATCGTATGTTTTACAGAGATGAACAGACGCGTGACTGTAGTGGCAACGTATGTTCCAGAGATAGACTCATGGCTGTAATGGCATGGTATGTTCCAGAGACAGACAGACTCATGACTGTGACGGCATCGTATGTTCAGAGATAAACACATGACTGTCATGGCATCGTATGTTCCAGAGATAGACAGACTCATGACTGTGATGGCGTCGTATGTTCAGAGATAGACACCTGACTGTGATGGCATCGTATGTTCCAGAAATAGACGAACTCATGACTGTGATGGCATCTTATGTTTCAGAGATAGACACATGACTGTGGTGGCATCGTATGTTCCAGAGATAGACAGACTCATGACTGTGATGGCATCGTATGTTCCAAAGATAGACTCATGACTGTGATGGCATCGTATGTTCCAGAGATAGACAGACTGATGACTGTGATGGCATCGTATGTTCCAGAGATAAACAAACTCATGACTGTGATAGCATCGTATGTTCCAGAGATAAACAAACACATGACTTTGATGGCATCGTGTGTTCCAGAGACAGACTAATGACTATGATAGCATCGTATGTTCCAGAGATAAACAGACACATGACTGTGATGGCATCGTATGTTCCAGAGACAGACTAATGACTGGTGGCATTGTATGTTCCAGAGATAGACTCATGACTGTGATGGCACTGTATGTTCCAGACAGATACAGACAGACCTATGACAGTGATGGCACCGCAAGTTCCAAACTCGTAGTGTGTGGCGTCGAGCAGGTCAGTATCGATCTGTTACTTTCTGATCAGAGCAGAGTAGCTCCTGTTTCCGTTTCGTGTCTTTTATAATAGTGTACCCTTCGTCAGGTTCACATACGGAAACCAGTTAGGATGTGGCAAATAGCTGATACCACACACATACACATACACGCACACGCACGCTCACACGCGCGCGCACATACACGCGAGCGCGCGCGCGCGCACACACACACACACACACACATGCGCACAAGCATGTACCCACCCCCACCGTTGACACGTACCCCAACACACGTGCGCAAGTACACATACACATACACAGACACACACACACACACACACACACACACACACACACACACACACACACAACACACACAAACGTACGCACGCCATATGTGTGTGTGCGCACATGCACACGCACGCACCACACACACACACACACACACACACACACACACACACACACACACACACACACACACACACACACACACACACACACACATACACACACACACCTACGCATGCACGCACGCGTGTACCCACACGCACACCAACACGTACGCAAGAACATACACAAACTAACACACCTTCGCACCCATGTTTGCACGGACACACACCACAACACACACACACACACACACACACACACACACACACAACACACGTGTAGCACGCACTCACACACACACACACGTGCGCGCATGCACGCATCGACACTCAACCACACACACACCGAACCACACCACATTAAATATCACACCACACCCCACAACACCACACACACCAACATACACACACACACGTGATATTCGGACACCAAGCTGTGCTAAAATCTTACCTGATGAACCCAAGGTTGTGCCCATTTAAGATTTATTGCTACATGCCTCATTTCCTTTTCCTCAGCAGAACGCACTTCCCATCGCAAATTCATATGTCAAGCCCACAGATTTGTCTTCTCTCTTTGGGGGATTTATCAGTGTGTGCCTTTTAGTTTTGCACTTCCAACTGAATCTGTTGAGAATCAAAACCCGCGCGTGAATTCGTGCGGGCGTGAGGGTGGTGGGGCGGCCGTGTGTGTGTGTGTGTGTGTGTGTGTGTGTGTGTGTGTGTGTGTCTGTGTGTGGTTGCATACTGTGTGTGTGTGTGTGTGTGTGTGTGTGTGTGTGTGTGTGTGTGTGTGTGTCTGTGTGTTTGTGTGAGGAGGGGCGTGCGTGAGTGCGTGTGTGTGTGTGGTGGATGTGTGTGGGGTGTGTGTGGGGGGGTCAGTGAGTGCGTGCGTGAGTGCATGAGTGAACCTCGCAGACAGGGGAGGCCAACACAAAATGCCTACAAGTCTGAAGTACAGTGCAACATCAGAGTTGATATTCCTCATCCATCTTTTCGCGACAGCGTGTCGGAACCGTCCAGGCAAGACGGAAGGTTTTTCTGAGATAGGACGAGAAATGTGGAATGGAAAAGGTGGAGAAGATAATGGCAATGGAAAACGATTTATACATGTGCTTATAATCGTTTCGTTTGATGTCTAGACGCGTTAATCACGATTACTTATCCGCCTCTGTCCTGCTTTGCCCAATCGTAAGCGAGAACTCGGCAGCAGCGGTCAAGTGGGTCCACATTAGCGAGAGAGGCTTGAAGCCATACCGATACCAGAGTAAATGAAATTGCAACCCGTGCAACAAACTTGCACTAGAAAGAGAGACGAACAACTTGAACTTACTTGACGCATGTCGGTATAAATGTGGTCTACGTAATGCTGGCTAAATCTCTCTTTCTCTGCCAGTAATTATCTGTAGTCTGTCTCCCTCTCTCAGTGTCTGTCATTGTAGTCTGTATCCCTCTCACAGTGTCTGACTGTCATGTCTGTAGTCTGTCTCCCTCTCTCAGTGTCTGTCATTGTCTGTACTGAGTCTGTCTGTCTGTCTGTCATGTCTGTCTGCTCTTCTCTCTCTCTCTCTCCTCTCTCTCCTCTCTCTCTCTCTCTCTCTCTCTCAGTGTCTGTCATTGTCTGTAGTCTGTGTCTCTCTCTCAGTGTCTGTCATTGTCTGTGGTCTCCCTCCCTTCCTCTCTCAGTGTCTGCCTGTCAGTGTAGTCTGCCTCCCTCTGTGTTTGTCATTGTCTGTAGTCTGTCTCCCTCTCTCACTGTCAGCCTGTCATGTCTGTAGTCTGTCTCCCTTTCTCAGAGTCTGACCGTCATTGTCTGTAGTCTGTCTCCCTCTCTCAGTGTCTGTCATTGTAGTCTGCCTCCCACTGTGTCTGTCATTGTAGTGTCTCCCGCTCTCAGAGTCTGACCGTCATTGTGTGCATACTGTCTCCCTCTCTCAGTGTCAGCCTGTCATTGTAGATCTGCCTCCCTCTGTGTTTGTCATGGTCTGTAGTCTGTCTCCCTCTCTCAGAGTCTGACCGTCATTGTAGTTTCGTCTCCCTCTCTCAGAGTCTGACCGTCATTGTCTGTAGTTTTGTCTCCCTCTCTCAGAGTCTGACCGTCATTGTCTGTAGTTGTCTCCCTCTCTCAGAGTCGACCGTCATTGTCTGTAGTTGTCTCCCTCTCTCAGAGTCTGACCGTCATTGTCTGTAGTTTTGTCTCCCTCTCTCAGAGTCTGACGTCATTGTCTGTAGTTTGTCTCCCTCTCAGAGTCTGACCGTCATTGTCTGTAGTCTGTCTCCCTCTCTCAGAGTCTGACCGTCATTGTCTGTAGTTTTGTCTCCCTCCCTCTCTCAGAGTCTGACCGTCATTGTCTGTAGTTTTGTCTCCCTCTCAGAGTCTGACCGTCATTGTCTGTAGTTGTCTCCCTCTCTCGAGTCTGACCGTCATTGTCTGTAGTCTGTCTCCCTTCTCAGGTCGCCGTCATTGTCTGTAGTTTTGTCTCCCTCTCAGAGTCTGACCGTCATTGTCTGTAGTTTTGTCTCCCTCTCTCAGAGTCTGACCGTCATTGTCTGTAGTCTGTCTCCCTCTCTCAGTGTCTGTCAGTGCGCCAGTCTGTGTCAGTGTTTGTCGTGTTCTCTGTCTCATTGTCGGTCGGTCCGTCTCCTGACGCAAAGTTTGACGCGAGACGTGTAGGTCTGTCTTCCTGTGGAGTCCTGCTCAGCAAAACGTTTACGGTGATCGTGTTTTGAGGTACAGCATCACATCACCCCCTATTCATTGCTGGTATTCTTCTCTCTTTCGCTAGCTTTGTTTTCTATGTTTTTGGTCAGGCCCTCCCCCGTCCGACCGCCTCCCCCATTGTCTCTGTCTGTCTCACTGTCTGTGTCTCTGTCTCTGTCTCAATGTCTCTCTGTCTCTGTCTGTCTATGTCTGTCTGTCTGTCTGTCTCGTCTGTCTCTCTCTCTCTCTCTCTCACACTCACACACACACACACACACACACACACACACACACACACACACACACACACTCTCTCTCTCTCTCTCTCTCTCTCTCTCTCTCTCTCCATCAAGTACCCGACAAGCGCTGTAGGACTGGAATCCCTGCAAACACCTGCGTGTGGCGTGCGCGCATCAGAACTGAACAGGGGGTTACACCACCAACATCAGCAACAACAAAGTACCAGTAATAATAATAAACCCGTCAAATCCGAGGAGACGAGAAATGACTGAAGGATAAAAGCCGATAAATATAGCCTGGTGACATTCGTGGCATGTTTACACGCATACAAGCGAGAAATCTGCAGCACTTGGTGCCAACACCGCTTCTGTCCGCCTCCCTTCGGAAGGCCTGTAGGCGGAAGGAGGGGGGGGGGGGGGGGGGGGAGCAGGGAAGGGGGGGGGGGGGGGGGGGGGGGGGGGGGGGGGGTATAAGAGAAGCTGGGATCATTGGGTACGCGCACTGTTCTTACCACCTGTTCCCAGGCCAGAGAGTAAGGGAATGCCGGAGAGAGACAGACGGGTGGAGGGTTGTTGTGGGTGGGTGGGTGGGGGGGTCGGGGAGGGGGGGGGGGGGGGCGGGGAAGGGGCGTGGATGAAAGCGAAACAGGTGTCTGATGATGACACCTCTACGTCACCGAGCTGAGATTTTCACGCGTTGAACGGTCATGCCGGGGGTCTGGGGGTGGGGTGGTGGGTGGAAGGGTGGGTGAGGGGCAAGGCGGGGGGGGGGGGGGGGGGGGGCGGAGGGGGGAGAGAGAGATCGGATTGTCGGTGTTGCAACGGGTGAATGTCTCGGATTACATAGTGAACTCGTGCCTCTGTTTGAAAGGTGGGGTGTACACAAAACGTGAGAGTCAGGGGAAGGGAGGGGGTGGAGGGTAGAGGCTACAGACAGGTAGCCTGACCGACACACAGACAGATACGGGCACAGGTAGGCATAGCAAAGTGGGGGGACTACAGACAAATACGTAGACCGACAGACAGGTAGATACGGGCACAGGTAGGCATAGCAAAGTGGGGGGGGGGGGGGGGGGGGGGGGGAACTACAGAAAAGACGTAGTCCGACAGACAGGTAGATACGGGCACAGGTAGGCATAGCAAGGGGGGGGGGACTACAGACAAATATGTAGTCCGATAGACAGGTAGATACGGGTACAGGTAGGCAAAGCGAGATGGGGGAATACAAATACGTAGTCCGACAGACAGGTAGATACGGGCACAAGTAGGCATAGCGAGGAGGGACTACAGACAAATGCGTAGTCCGACAGACAGGTAGATACGGCACAGGTAGGCCAAGTGAAAGGTGTGAGGGAGAGACTACAGACAGGTAGATACGGGCACAGGTAGGCCGAGCGAGATGGGGAAGACTACAGACAGGTAGATCCGCGCCCAGGTAGGCCGAGCGAGGGAGTGGAATGGGGAGACTACAGACAGGTAGATACAGGCACAGGTAGGCCGAGCGAGAAGGTGGGGCAACCGACCAATAGATACAGGCAAAGATACTGACATGTATGTATATTAATTAACTTTTCTGATGTGTTTGTAACTGGGACATGAGTATAGTTTGAGAGGCGAGAAAGGTTTTGAATGTGTATTGACTAATGACGACGTTTGTTTGTCCTGGACGGATCCTGTTGACTTACGACGATGTTTGTTCGTCCTGGATGGATCCTTTTGATTTACGACGATGTTTGTTTGTCCTGGACGGATCCTGTTGACTTACGACGATGTTTGTTCGTCCTGGACGGATCCTGTTGACTTACGACGATGTTTGTTTGTCCTGGACGGATCCTGTTGACTTACGACGATGTTTGTTTGTCCTGGACGGATCCTGTTGACTTACGACGATGTTTGTTTGTCCTGGACGGATCCTGTTGACTTACGACGATGTTTGATTGTCCTGGACGGATCCTGTTGACTTACGACGATGTTTGTTCGTCCTGGATGGATCCTGTTGACTTACGACGATGTTTGTTTGTCCTGGATTGATCCAGTTGACTGACGACGATGTTTGTTTGTCGTTGACGGATCCTGCATAGCTGGCAGGACGTTGAAATGCAATTACTATTGATTTGATTTGAGTTTAGATGGACACATTTACCAAATGCACAAGCGCCACAGACACATTGAGTCAAGCAGATATAACCTGCCCATCACACACACACACACACACACACACACACACACACACACACACACACACACACACACACACACACACACTATACATACATGCACGCACACGTACGCACGCACGCACGCACATACACACACACACGCACACACACACACACACACCAACCAAACCAAGATGACCTTGATAAACTTTCGGCCTGAACTCAGTTCAGAGAGCAACTGTGCAAACCTGTCTCGTTTCAAGTGTGCCCCCTTTTTCTTCCCCTCCCAGTTTTTGTTGTCAAACTTTGCCGGGCGTATCGTCACGGTTTAAACTGCAACCGCTCCCCGTGTTGATATTTCTCATCCCCGGGGAAGAGCTCCAAACGGAAAGTTAATCAAAAGGCCAACAAAGACCCGTCCGTCGGCCATTCCGGATTCATGGCAAACAGGGGAGATCACTGGCGGAGACATGATAATCCCGAAAGAAAGTGGGCGGAGGTGGGATGGGGAAGCGAGGGGATGGGGTGGGGGGGGGGGGGGGGGGGGGGGGGGGGGTGCATGGACTGGGGTTGAGCGGGGAGAGGGGGAAAAGTCAAAGGATTAACATTCCTGTGTCATAGGAATCTCCTCTAGGGTTTATAGATAGCGGCCCCCTTGCCAAGAGAAATGTGCTTTTGCGTGATGCCCGCCGCGGAGTCCGCCGGAAAGTAACATCTCGGTGAACACAAACAAACCGCAAGTGGCTGCCCTGATCATAGAGCGGACATGTGTAAGCTCTGTGCCCTGATCACAGAGCGGACATGTGTAAGCTCTGTGCCTTGATCATAGAACGGACATGTATAAGCTCTGTGCCCTGATCACAGAGCGGACAAGTTTAAGCTCTATGCACTGATCTCAGAGTGGACATGCATAAGCTTTATGCCCTGATCACAGAGCGGACATGTATAAGCTGTATGCCCTGATCATAGAGCGGACATGCATAAGCTCTGTGTCCTGATCATAGAGCAGACATGTATAAGCTCTGTGCCCAGATCATAGAGCGGACATGTATAAGCTCTGTGCCCTGATCACAGAACGGACATGTATAAGCTCTGTGCCCTGATCATAGAGCGGACATGTATAAGCTCTGTGCCCTGATCATAGAGCGGACATGTTTAAGCTGTATGCCCTGATCACAGAGCGGACATGTTTAAGATGTATGCCCTGATCACAGAGCGGACATGTATAAGCTCTGCGAACAGGTATAAGCTCTATGCCCTGATCACAGAGCGGACATGTACATGCTCTATGCCCTGATCACAGAGCGGATATGTACATGTTATGTGCCCTGATCACAGAGCGGACACGTATAAGCTCTATGCCCTGATCATAGAGTCATAGAGCGGAGATGTGTAAGCTCTATGTCCCGATCATAGAGTCATAGAGCGGACATGTATAAGCTCTATGCCCTAATAATAGAGCGGACATTTATACGTTCTATGCCCTAATCACAGAGCGAACATGTATCAGCTCTGCGGACATGTATATGTTCTGTGCCCTGACCATAGAGCAGACATGTACTGATCACAGAGCGGACATGTATAAGCTCTATGCCCTAATCATAGAGCGGACATGTATAAGTTCTATGCCCTAATCACAGAGCGGACATGTATCAGCTCTGCGGACATGTATAAGCTCAGTGCCCTGATCACAGAGCGGACATGTATAAGCTCTATGCCCTGATCACAGAGCGGACATGTATAAGCTCTGTGCCCTGATCACAGAGCGGACATGTATAAACTCTATGCCCTGATTATAGAGCGGACATCTTTAAGCTCTGGGCCCTGATCATAGCGCAGACATTTATAAGCTCTATGCCCTGATCATAGAGCGGACATCTTTAAGCTCTGTGCCCTGATCATAGAGCGGACATGCATAAACTCTGTGCCCTGATCATAGAGCGGACATGTATAAGCTCTATGCCCTGAACACAGAGCGGACATGTATAAGCTCTATGCCCTGATCACAGAGTGGACATATTTAAGCTCTATGCCCTGATCACAGAGCGGACATGTATAAGCTCTATGCACTGATCACAAAGTGGACATGTATAAGCTCTATGCCTTGATTACAGAGCGGACATGTATAAGCTCTATGCCCTGATCATAGAGTCAGAGAGCGGATACGTGTAAGCTCTATGCCCCGATCATAGAGTCATAGAGCGAACATGTATAAGCTCTGTGCCCTAATCACAGAATGGACATGTATCAGCTCTGCGGTCATGTATAAGCTCTGTGCCCTGATCATAGAGCGGATCGGACATGTATAAGCTCTATGCCCTGATCATAGAGTCATAGATCGGACATGCATAAGCTCTGTGCCTTGATCATAGAGCGGACATGTATAAAAGCTCTATGCCTTGATCATAGAGTCATAGAGCGGACATGCATAAGCTCTGTGCCCTGATCACAGAGCGGACATGTATAAGCTCTATGCCCTGATCATAGAGTCATAGAGCGGACATGCATAAGCTCTGTGCCCTAACCAGAGAGCGGACATGTATACGTTCTGTGCCCTAGTCACAGGGCGGACATGTATGTTCTGTGCCCTGACCACAGAGCGGACATGTATAAACTCTATACCCTAATCATAGAGCGGACATGTATAAGTTCTATGCCCTAATCACAGACCGGACATGTATCAGCTCTGCGGACATGTATAAGCTCTTTGCCCTGACCATAGATCGTAGAGCGAACATGTATAAGCTCTGTGCCCTGTTCATAGAGCGTACATGTATAAACTTTATGCCCTGATCACAGAGCGGACATGTGTAAGCTCTATGCCCTGATCACAGAGCGGACATGTATAAGCTCAATGCCCTGATCATAGAGCAGACATGTATAAGCTCTGTGCCCTGATCATAGCACGGACATGTATAAGCTCTATGCCCTGATCATAGAGCGGACATATTTAAGCTCTGTGCCCTGATCATAGAGCGGACATGCATAAGCTCTGTGCCTTCATCATACAGCGGACATGTATACGCTCTATGCCCTGATCACAGAGCGGACATGTATAAGCTCTATGCCCTGATCACAGAGCGGACATGTTTAAGCTCTATGCCTCGATCACAGAGCGGAAATGTTTAAGCTCTATGCCCTGATCACAGAGCGGACATGTATAAGCTCTATGCACTGATCACTGCTCGGACATGTATAAGCTCTATGCACTGATCACAAAGTGGACATGTATAATCTCTATGCCCTGATCACAGAGCGGACATGTTTAAGCTGTATGCCCTGATCACAGAGCGGACATGTATAAGCTCTGCGGACATGTATAAGCTCTATGCCCTGATCACAGAGTGGACATGTATAAGTTCTGTGCCCTGATCACAGAGCGGACATGTATAAGCTCTATGCCCTGATCACAGAGCGGACCTGTATAGGTTATGTGCCCTGATCACAGAGCGGACATGTGTAAGCTCTATGCCCCGATCACAGAGCGGACATGTATAAGCTCTGTGCCCTGATCATTGAGTCACAAAGCGGATATGTGTAAGCTCTATGCCCCGATCATAGAGTCATAGAGCGAACATGTATAAGCTCTGTGCCCTAATCACAGAGCGGACATGTATCAGCTCTGCGGTCATGTATAAGGTCTGTGCCCTGAGCATAGAGCGGACCGGACATGTATAAGCTCTATGCCCTGATCATAGAGTCATAGAGCGGACATGCATAAGCTCTATGCCCTAATCATAGAGCGGACATGTATAAGTTCTATGCCTTAATCACAGAGCGGACATGTATCAGCTCTGCGAACATGTATAAGCTCTGTGCCCTGACCATAGAGCGGACATGTACTGATCGTAGAGCGGACATGTATAAGCTCTGTGCCCTGTTCATAGAGCGGACATGTATAAGCTCTATGCCCTGATCACAGAACGGACATGTATAAGCTCTATGCACTGATCGCAGAGCGGACATGTATAAGCTCTATGCCCTGATCACAGAGCGGACATGCATAAGCTCTATGCCCTGATCACAGAGTGGACATGTATAAGTTCTGTGCCCTGATCACAGAGCGGACAGGTGTAAGCTCTATGCACTGATCGCAGAGCGGACATGTATAAGCTCTATGCCCTGATCACAGAGCGGACATGTATAAGCTCTATGCCCTGATCATAGAGCGGACATGTATAAGCTCTGTGCTCTGATCATAGCACGGACATGTGTAAGCTCTGTGCCCTGATCATAGAGCGGACATGTATAAGCTCTATGCCCTGAGCATAGAGCGGACATCTTTAAACTCTGTGCCCTGATCATAGAGCGGACATGCATAAGCTCTGTGCCCTGATCAGAGAGCGGACATGTATAAGCCCTATGCCCTGATCACAGAGTGGACATGTATAAGTTCTGTGCCCTGATCACAGAGCGGACAGGTGTAAGCTCTATGCCCCGATCACAGAGTGGACATGTATAAGCTCTATGCCTTGATTACAGAGCGGACATGTATAAGCTCTATGCCTTGATCACAGAGCGGACATGTATAAGCTCTATGCCCGGATCATAGAGTCAGAGAGCGGATATGTGTAAGCTCTATGCCCCGATCATAGAGTCATAGAGCGAACATGTATAAGCTCTGTGCCCTAATCACAGAGCGGACATGTATCAGCTCTGCGGTCATGTGTAAGGTCTGTGCCCTGATCATAGAGTGGACCGGACATGTATAAGCTCTATGCCCTGATCATAGAGTCATAGAGCGGACATGCATAAGCTCTGTGCCCTGATCATAGAGCGGACATGCATAAGCTCTATGCCTTGATCATAGAGTCATAGAACGGACATGCATAAACTCTGTGCCCTGATCACAGAGCGGACATGTATAAGCTCTGTAACCTTGATCATAGAGTCATAGAGCGGACATGCATAAGCTCTGTGCCCTGATCACAGAGCGGACATGTATAAGCTCTATGCCCTGATCATAGAGTCATAGAACAGACATGCATAAGCTCTGTGCCCTGATCATAGAGCGGACATGTATAAGCTCTATGCCTTGATTACAGAGCGGACATGTATAAGCTCTATGCCTTGATCACAGAGCGGACATGTATAAGCTCTATGCCTTGATCATAGAGTCATAGAGCGGACATGCATAAGCTCTGTGCCCTGATCACAGAGCGGACATGTATAAGCTCTATGCCCTGATCATAGCGTGGACATGTATAAGCTCTATGCCTTGGTCCTGGGATCGACTGAGGGGCCAGTGGTGGCAAGCCGAGTAGTGGTGTTTGTAATAATATAACTTGCATTTATCGAACGCCCTTTCTCATAGGAACTCGCAGCGCTTGCAATTATTAACATTTACAATGACAAAGTACACAAGCGCCACAGACGCATTGAGTCTAGCAGATATGACCTGTTTAACACACACACACACGCACGCACGCACGCACACACACACACACACGCACGCACGCACGCCGCACACACACACACACACACACACACACACACACACACACACACACACACACACACACACACACACACACACACACACACACACACACACACACTTGGGTAACCTCTTGACGGCCATACCCTGGGACCCTTTGGAAAAGTGAGAACGGACGAAAAAAGGAGTAATCTGATCAGACAACAAAAATAGCCGCTTTTGTGGCTAAATAAGCAGAGCTGTAACCCTTTTGTAGCCTTCCAGCACGAAAGAAGCTCAGGGGAGACAATCTATACCGCTGAACTTCAGGGCAGGGAAACGAGAAGGTGGGTGGTTGGTGGTGTTGCTGGTGGTGCATATCAAAGGCACTTGTTAAACTGACCGGTTTGGGTGCCAGCCAGTGGAATTTCTTCAGGTGATCCCGTTAGGCTAAGCTTTCCTCTTTGTTTAGGATGTTAGACTTCGTCTGGCCTTCTCATTATCAATTTTTACCCATGCGTGTACATGCATCAGCTGATGCAGCATAAAAATCCTAATTTAACTGAATACCTCAGCTGCAGCAACAAAAGCAACAACAGGAAAGAATGACGAAGTGAAACAAACAATGCACTGACACTACAAGCAACAACAACAACAACAACATCTACAAAGGCAAGCTATGTGAAGAAACAACAACAACGGACGTTAAATTTTGCTGGATATTTAAATCCTGGTCACGAAGCTCCTGTGTTGGAGAAAACTGACACAGTTCATTAAATGACAAGTGAAACTGTTCCACTGTTTATAGGCCCCAGCGTCACTGTTCAAAAAGGAAGGGTGAGAAAATTAAATGGAATGAACCTTCTGTGGCATCCGTCGGTCACGAGTAGATATGGATCTGCGTCTTGAAAAGTCTCTCCAGGGTGCAGGCCTGGGCAAGGGTGATATGGAAGACAAGCTGTTGCCCTGCAGCAGGTCCCCCCCCCCCCACCCCACCCCCATCCTATGCAGTCCAAGGCCCCATCCCACGTCACTGAGCCCCCCCCCTCCACGTCACTGAGGTCCCCTCTCCACGTCACGAGTGTCCCCTCTCACGTCACTGCGGCCCCCCCCCCCCCTCTCCACGTCACGAAGTCCCCTTCTCCACGTCACTGAGGTCCTTCCTCTCCACGTCACTGAGGTCCCCCTTCTCCACGTCACTGAGGTCCCCCTCTCCACGTCACTGCGTCCCCCTCTCCACGTCACTGAGGTCCCCCCCTCTCCACGTCACTGAGGTCCCCCCCTCTCCACGTCACTGAGGTCCCCCTTCTCCACGTCACTGAGGTCCCTCCTCTCCACGTCACTGAGGTCCCCCCTCTCCACGTCACTGAGGTCCCCCCTCTCCACGTCACTGCGGTCCCTCCTCTCCACGTCACTGAGGTCCCCCCTCTCCACGTCACTGAGGTCCCCCCTCTCCACGTCACTGAGGGAAGGGCAAGGGAAGGGCAAGAGCCCGTACAGCCTGGCACCAGTGCTGTCGCAGGAGTTGCCAGAACGATGCTGTGGTCAACGGAGAACTGCCTTAGGGACTCCAGCTCCGTATTTCTCGTCGGGGTTTACTCCCGAAGCCTTTCCCGAGATCGGATATGGCCGCAAGGCAGCTGAGGTTTGGAATCAGGATTTTCCTTCCCCAAGATGAGCTCCAACGAAGGTTTACGAGTCCCATCTGCCCGACATTCTTGCAGTATCCACCTGATTTTGTGACCATAAGAGCTCCGCTATAAGCCATTACCACACAAAGTTGGATGTTGATGATAATAAGCTTTGGACATAAGAATAAAGAAGTGTCCAAACACAGGTCTGTGACAGCCATAGCCATGTAGCCTTTGTGTTGACCTGAATGAACCAGGAAAACAGAAATTAGGAAAGACAGAACTGCTGGCAGTAAAGTGAAGCGCTCAGAACTACACTCCAGCCGACGTGCTTGCTACAAACGGTGAGCCGGTTTGGCCTAGCGGTAAAGCGTTAGGCTGGTAAGCAGAAGGACCTCGGTTCGATTCCACTTCGGCTGTCCTTTCTCTTCAAAAGTTGTGATTTACGGACACTCTTGCGACTTTGCCCTTCGCAATTAATGAAACATTAAAATGGCTCTCATCACTTCTCGTCTTATTGCAGGAGTCACTGTGGTGGTGACAGTGTAGCGTTAGGCATAGATTCCCTCTTCCCCCAAATCCTCGGATCTTAGTCCATCTTCGGAGACACCTCGGCGCTAAACCACTTTGACCAAACCAAGCCAAAAAGCTGACCAAACCAAACCAAAAAGCTGACCAAACCAAGCCAAAAAGCTGACCAAACCAAGCCAAAAAGCTGACCAAACCAAACCAAACCAAAGAGGTGTTCAGAGCTCTGGAGCCGTGTGAAAGTCGAGGTGGCCGTCCTGGGCACCCCGTCCTCAGTTGTCGTTATGGTGTCTGTGGACGTAAAACAACATTGATGCTCAGGAGCTGTGTGAAAGTCGATATGGCCGTCCTGGGCTCTCCGTCCCTAATAGTCCGTAAGTCTCTGTGGACGTAAAGCAACACTGAAGCTCAGGAGCTGTGTTAAAGTCGAGGTGGACGTCCGGGGTCTCTGTGGACGTAAAGCAATTACTCATTGAACTTGCACTTGAAAGAGGTTCACAGAACAGATTCAAAAATCGTCACCGATAAACAATCAAAATCAGGACAGGGATGTATACAAGGCG
>JABMCL010003839.1:545000-552500 GCA_018857735.1 Alviniconcha marisindica
TGCCACAAGTATCATTTTTGTCGCGACAAACACGAGTTTGTCGCGACAAAACAAGTCTTTTGTCGCCACAAAAGTATGCTTGTCTCGACAAAACCTTTGTCGCGACAAAAATGATACTTGTGTCAGTTTCCGCCAATGATATGGCCACGCTTTAGAAGGACCGAGTCATTGCGACAGAACCGAGAATCACAGCACCTGTCTCATCCGGATCAGTTCAGTCCAGTTCAGTTCAGTTCAGGATATTATCTGTGCGCTCGGGAAAGCCCATATGCGCTCCATCCCGTCTCTCAGAAGTTTTCCCAACGTCGCCTTTGATACGGTTCCAGTGTTCGCCTGATTGACGATGGCCCTGTCTCGTCCTTTGAAGGAAGATCCTCCAGCGCTTCCTCTTTCCATGTCTCTCTCCTCCAGGCGATCGATGGTGTGATGTAATCCGGTGACCAACAAGAGGGTGGACCAAGACGTCGGACAAGCACCACTCCGGGAAAGTGAGTTGCCGAAAGGAGATGACGGTGTGTACTTGTCTGCATCCCCGAGAGCTCATCGGTGTGCCTGCAGGATTAAGCGCACCTGTGTGCCTGTCGGATTATGTGTCGCGGTGACGTACGAGATGGGCTTCAGGTGAAGGGAGGCCTCGGAACATCACAGGGCCCCGGGGTCCGCCTGGACCCGACTGGCTGTGAGCGAGAACGTGGCGGCGGTCCCCGGAGGATCGGAACAAAGGCATCGATGGATCGCAGTCCTTCGGCTCAGGCTGCTCGCCAGAGGCAGCTTGGCTCCGGTACCGGGGACGTTTGGTCAGAACGTCTGTGAGTTTGGATATCTCTCTCTCTCTCTGTCTCTGTGTGTCTCCCTGTCTCTGTCTCTCTGTCTCTATTTGTGTGTTTGTGTGTGTGTGTGTCTCTCTCTCTCTCTCTGAATTATTATTCATCAGTAGCTTAGCAAGGACTAGTTGTTAGGTTTTGACGGAACCTAAACTACAGTCTTTGTAAAATAAAGTTTTCGAGTTCGAATTCTCTCTCTCTCTCTCTCTCTCTCTCTCTCTCTCTCTCTCTCTCTCTCTCTCTCTCTCTCCTCTCTCCTCCCTCCCTCCCTTCCCCCTCTCTCTCTTTCTCTGCAGGAAGAGGGGAGAGAGAGGGACAGACATACACAGAGGGAGATACGGAGAGAGATGGAGTGACAGAGAGACAGAGACAGAGAGAGAAAAAACAGAGAGACAGAGACAGAGAGGAGGAGGAGGAGGCAGAGAAGGTGCATGGGTGTGTGTTTCGCAAAGGCCGGGTTGTCATAAAAAAGCAGTGTCTGGAACGTTGCGTGTTCGTTCAGGGTCATTTGGACATCGTTCTGTCTCGCAGCCACCTGCAGGCTATGCCACGTTACCAGAGATGTTGCATCAGAACATAACAGGTACACACGTTTTTCTTGTTACTAAGGGCTGAAGATGAGGGCTGGGGGTGGGGATGGGGACGGGGGCGAGCGTAGGGGGGGGGGGGGGGGGGTCTGTTGGAGCATACATAATGTTCAGATACGAAAACAGATCCTTTGATTTTCAGCAGCCACAGGCATCGTTTTGGTCGATGAAATCTGTGGTCGGTTTTCCGCAAGTCATTTCAGTTTTTGTCAAGGCATTGACGCCAAAGTGCAGAAAGGGTTTGTCACTGAAGCGGACGGAGTTGATGAAATGTTAAGACTAGCGGCCTCATTGCCTTGAGACGTGTGTGTTTGTGTGTGTGTGTGTGTGTGTGTGTGTGTGTGTGTGTGTGTGTGTGTGTGTGTGTGTGTGTGTGTGCGTGCGTGCGTGCGTGCGTGCGTGCGTGCGTGCGTGAGTGAGTGCGTGCGTGCTGTGTGCACCGAATCTCTGCTGCCAGTATTATGTAGTTTTAAAGAATGTGTAAGCGCTTAGGTCAAGTGCTGGTTAGGTGCACTAATAAACCATCATCATCGTTTTTATTATTACATCGGCACTGTAATATTTTAAAGTAAGCACCACACACCACAGAAAAGAGTAGAAACCCCAACAAACACGAACACTGTCTGCCCTGTTCCTGAATGAATGCCTCAACTGATCGATCCGATGACCGGCGACTGCTGCGCCCTAACTGACGCCACTTTCTTTTGTCGTGGCGATTCAATTACCGGAGCCGCGAACCGATCACGACCTATTCTTACCTCAGATCCTCACCGCGTGGAAGTGGTCGGAGGGAGCGAGGGAGGGAGGTTGGAGGAAGAGAAGGGGGTAGGAGCGAGGGAAGGGGTGGGGTGGGAGGGAAGAGGAGGAGTCCCAGAACTAAGACACCAAAGGCAGACTCGTGGCTGACTTGAGGGCGGCAATCTGTGTGCACTGAGTGCCGATCTGGACGAACGGGGTGCCCGTGCCGACCTGTCCCTGGGGCGGGTGACGGCGGGCGTTGGCGAGCTGCTCGTGCACCGTGCTCGCGCAGGTCACGGCCCTCATTCTCCTCCCCCCCCTCTCAACCACTCCCCACTTGTATCTCCTCCCCCCCTTCCTCCTCCCCCGCCCCCCTGTACTGATGCTGTACCTGTCTAGCCCTCCCTCCATCTTCTCCCTCCCTTCTCTCCTTCCTTCCTTCCTTCCTGGCACTGGCGGCGTGCAGGTGGCTGCCAGGTAGGACGTACAGTGACGTACATCATTGACAATGAGTCAAAACGAAAGAAAACACCAAACCCCAGTGGTTCTCGAGTTAGACACGTGCATCAGTTACAACCCGAATTCCGGTAAAGAAGAAGAAGAAAAAGGATGAGGAGAAGAAAATAAGAAGAAAAGAAGAAGAAGAAAACCGCAGTTTTAACCCCTTTACTGCCATGATGTCGTTTGAAAACGACCAATTAAAGTGCCAAATTTAAAATCCTTAAGCTTTTTGTCTTCTTTTTCGCAACCGGCATGTGAAAGGATTTTCATCAAAACGCATATTATTGAAAGTATGTGCGCTGCAGGACCGGAAAATATACTGTTAATATAACAGTATATACTGTGCACGAGTGCATCTTTCAGCCCGGAAATTTTACATGCTGGGGAAGTGAAGGGGTTAAATAAAACAGCATTTTAAGACAAAAGCACCCACCCTCCCCACCCTCTAAGTACATACCATTAAAAACAGACTTGACAGTTTCTCAATAGTAGCGCAATGGTTAGATCAGGGCGAAAGACAAGTCATGAGAACGCAAGTAAAAGCCTAGTTCACATGCAAGGCAAATATCTGTCCATGAAGTACTTTGTCCGACCATCTGTCTGTATGTCTGTACCCTTTTTTTATATTATGTAGGCTTAAACTGTACATGTATATTTGTATATATGTCTGTTATCCGTTGTTGAAACAGGTGTACTAGCAGCTAACATGTTCTATAATTGTGTTATAATCGTTATAGTGAATAAAAGAAAAGGGTTATTTGGTTGTTTTAAACCTAGTTCACTGCTAATATCACACGTTTCATTGTGTTCGCCGAGCACCAGGGAACAAATTTAGTTTAACGAACCAAAAGGAAGAACTCACACAGGCAGAATTCCTTGCGGTCCCCGAAGCATGCATGTCAATATTCTGACCCATTTCGGGTTTTAAGTGGGAGGAACTTGGATAGCTCTGTGTTCTAAAACACACAGAGACCTACAGTTCTGCGTCCGCGGTGCCCCAACGTGGCTTGACAGTTGGCTTGACAAAGTGGCTTGACAGTAATGAGTCAAAACAGACCCAAAAGGAATGTTTTTTTAATAAAAGCACACACGCCCTGATCATCTGAGAAACAACTGAATCTTGCACCAGTCATGACCAAGTATATATACACAGGCCTTGTGACTACAAACAAGTCTGCCGAGGAGAGCAGCAAACACACACACACACACACACACACACACACACACACACACACACACACACACACACACACACACACACACTCTCACATAATTCCAACAATAAACCGACCCCCTGAGACTCGCATTCCGGTATCTCTACCTCCAGGGTCTGCCGTAACTAGTTACATTATTCAAGGGGCGCTATATACTTATTTTGCCCCAGCATCTGTCTACCGAAATCGCCCGTAAGTCTCGCGTAATCAGCACACTCCGTAAAGCGAGCGTGCGCGCGCGCGCGCGTGTGTGTGTGTGTGTGTGTGTGTGTGTGTGTGTGTGTGTTGGCCCGTTGGCGCGCCTTTGCCTATCCATATCTCTCTGTGTGTTAATTGATGTGAGTGGGTGTGCACTTGAATCTTTCATGTCTAGATATAATGAAGGTGTATGTGTCGCCTAGAGCTGTCCCCGGTTAAGCAACCTTCTTGCCGATGATTATTATCACTATCGTTATATTCATTAATCTGGTATCGGTCAGACTAAAACATAAAAAAGTGTTGTGAAAAGAACTACTACTCTTGTTAGGGTGACAAAATTGTTTCTGAGCTTAATTAACAGGATTGCTTTCAACTCTAATTGTCCTACTGTCGGAGAGCACACGCTCTGCCCGTGACTCCGGCTGCCAGGTGACGCCCCCTTTTTGCACCCGCACGCGAAGGGAGAGAATGAATTTCATTTCCAATGGAGTTAATGCCCCAGTGCAAGGGGGCATAACTGTGGCCCAGCGGCCAAAGTGCGGTAGCAGCAGCCAGCATGAATAAAGCAAACGCACCGGGTTCCCTCGCTTTTATCAAGGCCTAATCTTCAAGCCTATCGATGTGCGTTTAGCGGGCAAGTCAGCGATGATCAAAGTTCCCGTGTGCGCCCCCTAGACACAACAAATCTTAAGCAGCGGAACAGCGGCAACACTGCTGTGGTGCAACGGGTTGGACAATCCGCGGGCTAATTAAAATTGTAGTCTGCGTGGCATTTGAGCGGACTTCTATATCCACGCACTGTTTATCTAGGGATGTTAAGGATATTGCCGTAATGCTCCTCTCTTGGTGTATTCTTATTCTTATTCTTCTGCGTTCGACGGTAGTAAGGCCGCGATGTCCTTAGTCCATTTTTTGCCTATTTCGTTATTATTTATTTTCCGTAGTTGTTAGTTGAGGCTAACACAGGTTCACGTGTGAGCCCGCGAAATAAAATAATAATGTCACTCTGCTCGTCGCCACAAGCGATTGATGCACGTTCCCGTGTTGAGCGCGGGCGTAATGCAAAATAGGCTCCGAAACATGTGTTGCTATACATGATCATTGTGACTCGGACAGTCATACACTTGTGATTTGATCAGTGTTTTGATCTTGTCCCTTTAAGCAGACATTCTTGGATGTGTCCTGGAGGGATTGCCTGAATATATTTCTTCGCAAACCGTAAATAAGTGAAATGCTGATATGGAGATATGCTTGTTGTTAACTTGGAGGGAGAGGGGGGCCCCAGGGGAGGCTTCAGTGTGTTTGCTGTCCATTGAGTTGCATTGTGATTTAGCGACTTGTGTTTCGAACTGGTGCAGAGGAATTTTGAATGTGTGGTTCGTCCTGAGGTGACCCTGTGCGGTTGATGGGACGTTAAAATCACAGAACGAACTTAGCTGACCGCCTAAACGCCCAGCCGTACCCGTACCCAAAACTCATTCCCTCATGTACAAACCACAAAATTAGTCGTCAGCGTCTTCTTGCTGTTCTCCTCCCGTCTCCTGTTTCCTTCTTTTCTTCATCTTCATCCTCTCCCTCCGCCTGTGCTTCCTCTTTCTCTATTCTCTTCTTCGTCCTTCTTTTCTTCCTCCTCTGCCTCTCCCTCCTCCTCCTCTTCATCCTCTACCTCCTCTTTTCCCCCCTCTTCGTCTTCTCTTCTTCTTCCTCCTGTCCCTTCTGTTCTGCCTCTTGTTTCCTCTTTACCTTCCTCTTTGACCTTTTCTCTTCCTCCTCCTCCTGTCCTGCTTCTGCTTCCTCTTTCCCCTCCTCGTCCTCATTCTTCTCTTCTTCCTCCTCTTCTCCCTCTTCTCCTTCCTCCACTCTCAGCTCCTCCTCTCCCTCCTCCTCCTCCGCTTCCGCCTCTGCTTCTTCTTTTTCCCATTCTTCGTCCTCCTCTTCTCTTTCTCGTCTTCTCCATCCTCTTCCTCCCCCTCTTCCTGCTTCCCCTACCTCTTCCTCTCCATCCTCTTCCTCCCTCCCCTCTACCTCTTCCTTTCCATCCTCTTCCCTCTATACTCTTCCTCTCTTCCTCCCCCCGCTACCTCTTCCTCTCAATCCTCTTCCTCTCAATCCTCTTCCTCTCTTCCTCCCACCTCTACCTCTTCCTCGCCATCCTCTTCCTCCCTCCCCTCCCTCCCTCTCTCCACCCTCTTCCTCTCCATCCTCTTCCCTCCATCCTCTTCCTCCCCATCCTCCTCCTCTCTATCCTCCTCCTCTATCCTCTTCCTCCCTCCCCTCTACCTCTTCCTCTCCATCCTCTTAAGCTTCCTTCCTCCCCCCTTCCACGTCCCCTCTTCCTCTTTCTACTCCTCTTCGTCCTCCTTCTCTTTCTTCTCCTCCTCCTCCTCCTTCCTCTGTTGTTATTCAGCTCTTAAGGCGGAGTCCGTTTTAACGAATGATTCAAAATACATCCTGATTCCGCAGGAAAATATGACCGTCAGGGCAAAAGTCAGTGTGGAAAATGAAATTCATAAATTCTGAACGAACTCTGCAAAGAGGATCCTTATGTGAATACAATTTAAAGAGAGCGGGGAGGGGGGGGGGGAGTGAGGGGGGGGGGGGCGGAGAGGGTATTGGGATAGAAAAATCGTTGACAGCGATGTGGTCTTTTAACTGCACAGTCGGTGCGAAAACATTCTTGGCACACTGCGCGCACTCTTTGCCAAGACTGATCAATCTTGACGGGGCGACGTTTTAACGATTCGTACCAAGTGACAAGCGGGCGGTGTAAGAAAGGAAGGAGATAAACATCTAATTAGGTGTGTGTGTGTGTGTGTGTGTGTGTGTGGTGTGTGTGTGTGTGTGTGTGTGTGTGTGTGTGTGTGTGTGTGTGTGTTATGATTTACCTTTCATTCCGGCGCGAACTCGATGATGCTTTTAACGTGTGAGCTCCTCACTCATTCCGTGACTGTCCCAATCTCAACCCATATCACCCCCCAGCCCCCAGCCAGTCCCCCCCGCCCCCCCCCCCCGCCAATCCCCCCCCCCCGCCTTCCTCCCCCTTCCTCCGACAGCACTTCATCCTCCCTTAGCCGTCGCCCTCTCTTCTCTTTTCTTCTCTGTCTGTCTGTCTGTCTGTCTCTGTCTGTCTGTCTGTCTGTCTGTCTGTCTGTCTGTCTGTCTGTCTGTCTCTCTCTCTCTCTCTCTCTCTCTCTCTCTCTCTCTCTCTCTCTCTCTCTCTCTCTCTCTCTCTCTCTCTCTCTCTCTCTCCCTCTCTCTCTCTCTCTTGAGTCTCTTTGACCTTGAAGCCAGAAACCGCAATGTTCTGTTTGAGTTTTTCATGTTTTAACAAATTTCAAAGTTCCTCCGGACATTCTTTAAAGATGTCCCAAGCGAAAAAGCATCACGAGCCATATCGATAGGAATGGAACAGTCGAGTGTTGTTTTGTTGTTGTTGTT
>JABMCL010003839.1:557500-562500 GCA_018857735.1 Alviniconcha marisindica
GCTTTTTTTTTTTTTTTTTAGTGTGGAGCAGGCCATAATGTAGCTTTGCATGCTTCGCACGTTGCCAGGATTCTACCTGTCGAATGTCTACCCTCCTGGTTCCTTCAACTTCATTTATTTTCAGAATTCAGTTTCAACACAAACAGACGTGTGCCTTAAAGACTGAATTAGATTTTTCTGGTGATTTGTTGAAATTTGTTTCGCCCTGATACGACCTTTAGTGTTTACTGGGCGATAAATATTCACTGACGTGCGTTCTCGTAAACATTCTGTTGCCAAAAACCTTTTGCAACAGGTCACAGATGAGGAAGTCTTTTCAGTCTATGAAATGGGTGGAGAAAGTCGCCCAGAAATAATCTGATGCAGTTTACATGTGTGCTTTTTATGGCGAGTTGCGAGTGAATGCCCCGCCGAAATAAAATGGAAGGTGATAAATCACATCAGCGTTTCCCATTCCAGCACCAAACTGTGTCGGTCGGCAGCCAATAAAAACTCGAGCACGAAAACATTAACCTCGCACTGACTTCGCGGAGGTCACGGATCGCGACCTTTTTCCCTTGTTCTGCAGATCCACTACCATACCCATCGCATTCCGCTCCTGATCTTCTCGTGATAGTGGCCGTAAGTTTTGTTGTTATTTACCATCATCTTTCTCCTCCCAAACCCGCCCCTCCCATCTCGCTAACACCCCACCACCCTTCCTCACTTCCCTCTCCCTCCCCCCCACCACCACCTCCCACCCTCCCCTCTGGCCACTCGTAGTGATTAGCGCCCCCTGTGTTCCGCACCGAGCGATCAGGGGAGAGCACGCACTGCCCCCCGAGTCACTCGGGTCAAAGTTGACACCCGACTGACAAACGTATTGGCGGTGGAAATGTGTGCCAACAAGCTGAGGAGCTAGAAAAACAAAAACATGTCAGTGGCAGAGGAGAGGAAGACGGAATACCGATACCGATACCGATACCAGACCCACGCTAAGTACGTGCCGGGGGTACAGCGCCCCTTTGGTGGTGTGGCTCGGGACTTTTGCAGACACAGCATGGCTGGAACCGTCTTTATGTCTTACGTCTTACTTTGCTTTTTGGTTTTGGTTTGTTTTGTTCTGCCCCCCCCCCCCCCCCCCCCCCTCGCTCTCTCTCTGAAGTAGAGCTCAAACAGGAATCACAAAACTAACCATATTTAGATCACAATATTATTAGGTTGTCTGTCTGTCTGTCTGTCTGTCTGTCTGTCTGTCTGTCTGTCTGTCTGTCTGTCTGTCTGTCTGTCTGTCTCTGTCTCTCTCTCTTCCTCCTCTCTCTCTCTCACACACATACACACTCCCCCCCCCCCCCCCCACACACACACACATACACTTGCTCTCTCTCTCTCTGTCTGAAGTAGAGCTTACTGAACAGGAATCACAAAACTGAATAGAGTTTAGCTCACAGTTAGGTTGTTTCTGTCTGTCTGTTTGTCTGTCTGTCTGTCTGCCTGCCTGCCTGCCTGCCTTTGTCTGTCCGTCCGTCCTTTCGTCCGTCTGTCTGTCTGCCTGCCTCCCTGCCTGCCTTTGTCTGTCTGTCTGTCTGTCTCTGTCTCTCTCTCTCTGTCTCTCTGTCTCTGTCTCTCTGTCTCTGTCTCTGTCTCTCTCGTCTCTCTCTCTCTCTCTCTCTCTCTCTCTCTCTCTCTCTCTCTCTCTCTCTCTCTCTCTCTCTCTCTCTCTCTCTCACTCACCCGCCCCCCCTCCTCACCCTCCCTTCTGGAATCAATGCCCCACCCACGCTGACGTACTTGTGATACCGCGAACGGAAAAAGTAAGGTCCCCCCAGCTGCGAACCAAGAGCTAGTAAACACTTATTCTGTTAAGCCTGGAGTAGATTAGAATGTAGCCTTGCATGCTTCGCCTACTGCCAGGAAATCTTCCTGTCTAAATGTGACCTTTTCCGGTTCGTTCAGCTTAGTTCTACCCATTCCTCTTGAAGCGAAGTGGTTTCCTTTCCTCCCAGAGTCAGCTTTTCAGCGCAGGCCCTGCTACACTGTTCGCACAGCCCCCAGGTGCAATCGTATCTACCAGCCATCAACACCTGCACGGACCTTAACCCCTTCACTGCCATGATGTCAGTTGAAAACGACCATGAATGTGCGAAATTTGAAATCATTAAGCCTTTTTCTTCTTTTTTGTTCGGGCTGCCGTTTGAAAGGATTTTTTTATAAAAACGCATATCACTGAAAGTAGATGTGTTATAGATCCGAAACAAAAAAGGTTCAAACGAACGCTTATTTTTTATAACACGGACACAATCATTCCGTTTCAGATTGATTTACTTAATTTTTTTTTTTTAGATGTGTTATAGAACCGGAAAATATACTGTCTGCAGGTGTGTCCGTGCATCTTTCAGCATGGAAATTTTACAGGCTGGGGCAGTGAAGGGGTTAAGAATCCCAAACACTGGCAGTCATGCCGTTGTTTGGACACACAAAAATACAGCACACACTGGTAGGAATGGGTAGCGCTGCTCTTGCCGCTGCATGCTGTAGACTTTGTAGCCTTCCGCAAGTAAATATCAAGACCCAATTTGCCCGCAAAGGATTAATGAAGTATAAAAAAATAAATTAAAAAAATGAAACGTGAGCTGGATATATTACTTGTGTTATGACTTGTTTTCACTCTAATACTAATAGGGTCTTCGTGTTTGATTAGGTGTTAACTACCAGCTGTCCATCTTTAGGGAGTTTGTGGCTGCTTGGATAACGCTCTGGACTGTAAATTTAGCGGCCTTGGGTTCGACCTCTGAACGTGACAGGTTGAAGAGCCGTTTTTCAATTCTTCCGTGTCAACACCCGTCAGTGCCTGTCTCGCTTTAGTGCGCACAGCACGCACTAAGATCTTTGCGCACGTTAAAGATCCCACGGCCACATTTCGACAAGAGGAGGCCGAACGGCCGGTGCCACGGGAACAGCTAACGCGGGCTTGTAGCAAAATAATGAAAACGATGAGTCTGGCGACTAATAATGGAAGAACTTGAGAGGAAGGAAGAAACTCGGTCTCTCTGTCACATAGATAGACCGATTTTCTTCCTTCCTGTCAAGCATTGATTTCAGTCTATCCGAAATCCCTCCGTAAAAATTAAAGTCTCCTTCTGCCGAGTACCCTGAACTGTGAGTAGGTAAACATGGTGCTTAACGTCCACAGAAACCATAAGGCTTATTAGGGAGGAGATGGGGGGGGGGGGGGGGGGGGGGGGGTGGGGGGGGGGGGGGGTCGGGGGGGGGGGGGAGGTGGAAGGGGGGGTAAGTAGTAACATGGTCTAACGTCCACAGAAACCATAAGGCTTATTAGGGACGGGAGAATGGGGGGGGGGGGGGAGGGGGGGGGGTGGAAGTGGTAAGTAGGTAAACATGGTGCTTAACGTCCACAGAAAACGGGAAAGGTTAGGGGACGGGGGAGAGGGGGGGGGGGAGGGGGGAGGTGGGGTAAGTAGGTAAACATGGTGCTTAACGTCCACAGAAACCATAAGGCTTATTAGGGACGGGGAGAATGGGTCGGGGCGGGGGGGGGGGGGGGGAGGGGGGGGAGGTGGGGGGAGTAGGTAAACATGGTGCTTAACGTCCACAGAAACCATAGGCTTATTAGGGACGGGGAGAAGGGCGGGGGGGGGGGGGGGGGAGGGTGGGGCAGGTAAACATGGTCCCTTAACGTCACAGAAACCATAAGGCTTATTAGGGACGGGAGAATTGGTCGGGGGGGGGAGGGGGGGGTAGGGAAGTAAGTGTAAACATGGCAACGTCCACAGAAACCATAAGGCTTATTAGGGACGGGGAGAAGGGGGGGGGGGAGGAAGTATGGAGGTGGTAGGTAGGTAGGTAGTGTTGCTTAATGTCCTCAGATGTCAGTTGACATATTAGGGACAAGCTGAGACCAATGCCGAAGCATGGTTCAGTAAATCTTTACGTCCACGGAAACCAGAAGGCTCGTTAGGACGGACAGCCCAGGACGGCCACCTCGACTCTCACACAGCTCCTTAACTAAGAAATATGGAAGTGGGGGGAGAGGGAGATTATATACCTATCGCTACACTGTCACCACCAGAATGACTTCTGCAATTAAGGTGGGCAGCGATGAGAGCCATTTTAGTGTTTCATAATTGTGAGGGACAACGTCACAAGACTGTCCACAGACCACAACTTTTGAAGAGAAAGGACAGCCGAAGCAGATTCGAACCGAGGTCCCTCTGCTTACCAGCCTTTAATAAAGCCTTACCGCTAGGCCAAACCTGCTCACCCTGAACTAACTGTCAACGGTTATCTCTTCAAATACAGTCTCACATGCCTCACCGACTGCTAAGAATATCTGCCTTCTTAAGTTTTCTGCTTTTCCAGTTTTTATCCGCATCATCATAGACGAAAAGCGCACTCTGTCACAGCGGGTGAATCAGACATTTAGCTGTGATGACCATGATCAAAACGAGTAATAGGGGTACTGTATTCCCAGATAAACCAGTGTTTTCTTCGCCCTGATATAACCGGCCTGGTTGACTGGACGTAAAAAATAAAAATGTTACTGATGATAAATTTTATGACCTAAAATTCTGTGACCTACGCCCGTTCACTGGGCGTTAAATATCAAGCAATCAAGCACCCCGTGTTTCCTTCCCTCGGTTCAGGCGAGTGTATGACCTGTACAACATAGCCGGACCTGGGTCATGTTTCCCCATAGCCTCCCCCCCACTCACGCCACCATCAACCCCCCCCACCCCCCCCCCCCCCCCCACCCGCCAACCCCCTCACCCTCAACCCCCCAGCTCAACCCAGCCACCCCCGACCCCCTTCCGGCTTTCACGGACCTGACCCCGGCCGCTTCACCTGAGCTGTCCGTGTGGCTGTTTTGATTTTTACCTGATGGCCGCACGGCCACTGACAGGTGCCCCGCCGCGTGTCCCACTCCCTTCCGTGTCTTGGGGAGTCAGACAGGTGGAAAAACTGACTCCACCCCTGCCAACCGTTTTGTGGGCCAAGGGGAG
>JABMCL010003839.1:567500-680000 GCA_018857735.1 Alviniconcha marisindica
TGTGGTCACCGGTTTGAACCATTTGATTTCGTTCATTAAGGACCGGACGTTTGGGGCGGGGTTGGGGCGGTAGGGGGGAGGGGGAGGGGGGGTCACAAGACAATGCACGGTACTCAAACCACAGTCTTTGAAGACAAAGGTGATGAGCCGAAGCGGAATGGAACTTGGGTACGCCTGCATGCACACCGGCCAGGTTCTTAGCCACAGGGGCCACAGCGGCCCGCACCCAACCCCAGAAAGGTTGCAGCCACTGAGCTAGAAAGAGTGGAACCGAACGGCGACATTCCAACGCTCGGTCGGCACACTCTCGGCGGTTCTGAGACAGTGCGTACACCCAAAACCGAACCAACCAACCCCTGTTGGCTCGTGCGCGGGGAGTCGGCTGGCAGATGCACCGAGCGCATTCCGAGGCACGCGCACTCCCTCACCTCCGAGAGGACACCGAGTGCGCCCGCCTCGCGCTACTCTGGAAAACCTGGACTCGGTGTCGGATCGGGATGGATTGTTTTGGACCGGGGATGATGACGGAAAATGGCAAAGGACCAACTGAGGTCTTGCGGCTGTATTGGTAAAGACTAAATGAGATAAGAGGAACGGGAGGCGTGATGATGGCTTGGAGCTGAGGCGGGGCAGGGCGGGGTGGAGTTCAGGAGGAGGGGGAGGGGGGGGGGAGCGAATGAAGGAGGGGGGGGTGATCAATGATTACTGAGAGGGACGGGGTGGGGAGAGACTGAGTTGTGATGTTCATACAAGGCGGGGAAAGAAGGCTGCTGCAGAATAAAAGCGACAGAGGGCAAGCATTGATTTCAGGACTTTGGTCACGGAAGGAAATGAGCGGGTAAACATGTTATTGCATCGACCAACTGGGTTGTCAACTACACTAGGAAACCACGCCTCCTTCTGTAACTCTGGGGTTCAGGAAGATGCTTTTTCGCAGCAAATACTGCGCGTTGGCTAAAAAGCTTTAGTAAAACGTTGTTGGGATTTGCTTTTGTTTGTTTAGTTGTGTCGTTTTTTCACCCCCTTTTATTCTTTCATTATTTGGCTTTTATGGCACTTGCCATCAGATAGAACTTTATTCGCATTTGTATGCATTTGGGCAGGCAGCCAGTTCTCGGATTTGAACGTCCCGTCAGCCGTATAGGGTCACCTGGGGACGAATCACTCTGTCATACTTCTTTTACACCAGTTAAACACACGAGTCACTGAATCACAAGTTTGTCTAATTCACTGTTCTGTCAAAAACAGTTAAACACAAGAGTCACTAAATCACAAATTTGTCTAATTCATTGTTCTGTCAAAAACAATTAAACACACGAGTCACTAAATCACAAGTTTGTCTAATTCACTGTTCTGTCAAAAACTAACTATCCGTCTGTCTCTCAGTGGACACCAACGCTTGTTTTAGTACACCAGTTTTCATTCCATTCCGTGGCACCTCTTTATATTCTATAGGCACTCGCCACTGGAACCTGCTCAGTTAAATCGCTTACGAAATTGAGCAGGGTGATCTATTTTATTCCGCGGCCGGGACCACTCGAGAAACCGCGTTAGCTATTGGGCGATTCATGCGGGGTTGTTAACTCCCTTGACTTTTGCCCGGCATTGCTTAAGTCCCTTGGCTGCTTTTACTTCCGGTGCGTACTTTCTTCACAATGGAAGGCTGTGACAGTGAATTTGCGAATTTTACACTGCCAACTTTAAATGCATTTTTGGAGGCCCGTAGTCTTAATGTGTCTGGCAATAAGCAATAACTTGTTGCTCGTGCTATAGGATGCCCCAAAACGCATTTTTTCTACGAACTCACGATCTTCTGGTCAGCCAAAAAACGACGCAAAGACACTTCTTTTTTTCCACCCTCCATCCCCTTTCCACGGTAATTTTTGCAACTGCAACAGTATTGGCATTTGTACTGCTTCGCGATTCTAGGTTCAACTTCCACTGTTATACACAGCGTGAAGCAACGGCTACTCAGAAATCGGCCCAAAAGTGCGACCTCTCGCGACTTCTTGCACGAAAGATTAGAAAGCGCATTCACTCTAGCAAACCAGCTTCGCTGAATCGCCCAATAGCGCAGCTGAAAAGTAAGGAGTAAGGAGAGGATTTGAAAACGATAATGGTGAATGGACCGGGAAGGTCGAAATTAGGACAGAGAACGGAAATTCCTGGCAGCAGATGAAGCACGCATGGCTATATTCTGACCTACTCCAAGGACAACATTTGTCAGCTCTGGGTTCTCAACAGCGGGGCCCTTAATTTCTGCGCCCGCAGTAGCCCACTGCGGGGAAGTATTGAGGAAGCAGCATAAGCTGGACGAATAATCGCTTGACTGTTTGCCAGATCTAAACGAGATTACCATGACCTACACTTAGAGATACTGGACGAATAATCGCTTGAATCTAAACGAGATTACCATGACCTACACTTAGAGATACTGGACGAATAATTGCTTGACTGTTTGCGCGATCTAAACGAGATTACTATGACCTACACTTAGAGATACTGGACGAATAATTGCTTGACTGTTTGCCAGACCTAAACGAGATTACCATGACCAACACTTAGAGATACTGGACGAATAATCGCTTGAATCTAAACGAGATTACCATGACCTACACTTAGAGATACTGGACGAATAATTGCGTGACTGTTTGCCAGATCTGAACGAGATTACCATGACCTACACTTAGAGACACTGGACGAATAATCGCTTGAATGTTTGCCAGACCTAAACGAGATTACTATGACCTACACTTAGAGACACGCATGAGCCAAGAAGTGACTGTATTAATTAATTTTGTCAAGGGTTGCATTGCTGGGAGTTCAGCTCCATAACTGTCCCTGGCGAGAAACGTGCACATGATTGAGGCATACACCTTAGAGTTATCCGGGCTATATTTGTCGTCGTTTTCTCCCATTTTTGTTTTGTTATTATTGAGCCATGCTGCTGAAAACAAATATAGTTCGGGGTTAATAGTACTCTACATACATGGTGCGGGTGGAGGTGGGCGTGAGGATGGGGGTGGGGGTTAATAATGAAGAATTCGGGGAGCCGGGCCAAACCATAATGCAGCTTTTGTGTGTGTGTGTGTGTGTGTGTGTGTGTGTGTGTGTGTGTGTGTGTGTGTGTGTGTGTGTGTGTGTGTGTGTTCGCGTGCGTGTGTGTGTGTGTTGTTTCTTTATTATTTTATTGTTTTCCTTCTTCTTCTGTTTGTTGTTTGTTTATTATTGTTTGGCCCAAAGGGAGGCCGGGAATGTCTGATGTCTAACCCCACCAGGGTTGTCATTTGATTCCCCATTCCTGTCTCTTCGCTTGTTTTTCTGCCTAGTCCTCTCTCTCTCTCTCTCTCTCTCTCTCTCTCTCTCTCTCTCTCTCTCTCTCTCTCTCTCTCTCTCTCTCTCTCTCTCTCTCTTGTCATTTTCTGCTAATGGTCCATTCTCCTGGCTTTCTTCAAGAACTTTCTCAAACATTTGTCGGTAAGAGTTGAGCTTTTTTGTACGGCTTTTGTTGAGCAGCTAGGAGATGATAGTTGGTAGGGGGTATGTGCAGCTTGCTGTCATATGACACTGGTATTTGCCGTTAAGCATTTATATAAATGTAAAAAGATTTATTGTTTCTATCCATTCCTTTTCATATCTTTCTTTAAAATGGTATCGATAGATAATTTTATTAGGCGGAATGTCAGAGGTACGTAAGTCTGTTTGTGGTGCAGGCAGGGAAGTCTGTTTGTGGTGCAGGCAGGGAAGTCTGTTTGTGGTGCAGGCAGGGAAGTTGTTTATGGTGCAGACAGGGAAGTCTGTTTGTGGTGCAGAGAGGGAAGTCTGTTTGTGGTGCAGACAGGGAAGTCTGTCTGTGGTGCAGGCAGGGAAGTCTGTTTGTGGTGCAGGCAGGGAAGTTGTTTGTGGTGCAGGCAGGGAAGTCTGTGGTGCAGACAGGGAAGTCTGTTTATGGTGCAGACAGGGAAGTCTGTTTATGGTGCAGGCAGGGAAATCTGTAGTGCAGGCAGGGAAGTCTGATTGTGGTGCTGACAGGGAAGTCTGTGGTGCAGACAGGGAAGTCTGTTTGTGGTGCACACAAGGAAGTCTGTTTGTGGTACACACAAGGAAGTCTGTTTGTGGTACACACAAGGAAGTCTGTTTGTGGTGCACACAGGGAGGCCGGCAGCAGCAACAAGCGGAAAGGCCTGGAGTGAAGCAGATGAAGGGGAGTAAGCCTTCAGAGCGGCAATTAAAATTATCTCCCCTGTCTTTGGCTGGGCCGCTAGGGGCGTGCGCACGTGGAACTGGGAGAAGGGTGCACTGAGACGGTTTCCACTTTTCATTAATTTAATTACCGCCCTCCCTGACACGTCCTGGTCACGTGGAGTGCTTTGGCCTCCCGACAGGTGGCTCTGAAGGAGGCGGCCACGAGTGCCATTGGAACGGAGCCCCTTGTATGACCTGGCATACGTTCAGTGGTGCTTTACGTCCACAGAGACCATAACGACTATTACTAGTATTAGGGATAGGGAACCCAGCACCTGGCATACCTTCAGTAGTGCTTTACGTCCACAGAGACCATAAGGACTATCAGGGACGGGAAGTCCAGGACCTGGCATACGTTCAGTGTTGCTTTACGTCCACAGAGACCATAAGGATTATATACCTGCATACTTTCCGAACATGGTACTGAAATAATACGGCAGCACCCGTGCTCGGGGGACGCATTTTGACTGAGACAGGTGTTTAAACACCCATGCAGTGTTGCCCATGTTTGGTTGTTGCTGTTGTTTAAAAAGAAATATCTGTGTGTGTGTGTGTGTGTGTGTGTGTGTGTGTGTGTGTGTGCTGTGGGGTTGCATGAGTGTGGTTGTTGCTGCTGCTGCTGCTGCTGCTGCTAATGATGATGATGATGGTACTGCCGCTGTTTTAAAGCACACCTATTCTTGTCCCCAGAGACAAAAAAAGAAGAAAAAAGCCGGTTGGTTTCAAATAATCTTGAACTACGGCACAAGTATTCAAAATACATCTCGAGTACGACAGAGGTGTTTGAAAACACATCTCTGCATGTTTATCTTGACCACTGGCGACACCGATATTTGAAACATATAATTATATCTCTGCTCCCCCTAAAACAACTAGATGTATCATAATATGTATTTGAAACACATCCTATTGATGTGTACATTATTTGTTACTTGTATGTTAAATTGATAGAAAAAATATCTCGACGTATATTATGTGTGCTCTGTTATGTTTGTATTGTTCAGCACTTTAGGCCGCAGGGTAGACACTTTAAAAAAATTTTTATTACTAATTATCCTGACTGCTCATTTTGAAGAGAGAAAAAATCAAAAAAATCTTCGAACAACAATACGACACAGATGTTTGAAATACGTACGCTACGGATCCAGGCTGAACATGAACATAGCACAGGTGTTAAAATAGATTCAGTTGTATGTTTCTTCATGCATTGAATCAGCTGAACTGTGCATTGTCACTCTAATTATGCACATAATTATGATGATCGACTTTGCTAGCTTGAGCACTGCAACTGTCTGACTATGCACAGCGCCACCTTGCTAGCGCAGGGGAGATCATTTGTAGCTGACTTCAGCTTTGTTAAAGCCCAACAAATCAACGTGCTCAGCGGCACCAAGCGAGGTTGGTTAGTTAGTTAGTTAGTTAGTTAGTTAGTTAGTTAGTTAGTGCTTTGAGCCCAGTCAAACACGGAGGGTTACATCAGGACTCAAACAGGCGAGGTTAGTTAATTAGTTAGTTAGTTGGTATTTTGAGTCTAGTCAACCACATGGGGTTGTATCAGGGTTAAACCAAGCGAGGTTAGTTAGCTAATTAGTCAGTTTGTGCTTTGAGCCCAGTCAACCACATAGGGGTATATCAAGGTTAAATTAAGCGAGGTTAGTTAATTAATTAGTCAGTTTGTGCTTTGAGCCGAGTCAACCACATAGGGGTATATCAAGGTTAAATTAAGCGAGGTTAGTTAATTAGTTAGTCAGTTTGTGCTTTGAGCCCAGTCAACTACATAGGGGTATATCAAGGTTAAATTAAGCGAGGTTAGTTAATTAGTCAGTTTGTGCTTTGAGCCCAGTCAACCACATAGGGGTATATCAAGGTTAAATTAAGCGAGGTTAGTTAATTAATTAGTCAGTTTGTGCTTTGAGCCGAGTCAACCACATAGGGGTATATAAAGGTTAAATTAAGCGAGGTTAGTTAATTAATTAGTCAGTTTGTGCTTTGAGCCCAGTCAACTACATAGGGGTATATAAAGGTTAAATTAAGCGAGGTTAGTTAATTAATTAGTCAGTTTGTGCTTTGAGCCCAGTCAACCACATAGGGGTATATCAAGGTTAAATTAAACGAGGTTAGTTAATTAGTCAGTTTGTGCTTTGAGCCCAGTCAACTACATAGGGGTATATCAAGGTTAAATTAAGCGAGGTTAGTTAATTAGTTAGTCAGTTTGTGCTTTGAGCCCAGTCAACCACATAGGGGTATATCAAGGTTAAATTAAGCGAGGTTAGTTAATTAGTTAGTCAGTTTGTGCTTTGAGTCCATTCAACTACATAGGGGTATATCAAGGTTAAATTAAGCGAGGTTAGTTAATTAATTAGTCAGTTTGTGCTTTGAGCCCAGTCATCCACATAGGGGTATATAAGGGCTAAGCCCACTGCACTACAAACGCATTTCTACTCGTGTTAGAACGACTGTATTCAGTATAGTACTGTTTCCTTATTTTGCCAGACCTCTGACTGCTTTTTCATTGACAGCTGCACACTAAACAACATTTTTCGAAACGCATACCTTGACTGAAGTTGAACAACTGGACACTGCCCCCCTCCCTCTCCTCCCTCCCTCTGTCTGTCTGTCTCTCTGTGTGTCTGTGTGTCTGTGCTGTCTGTCTGTCTGTCTGTCTGTCTGTCTGTTTCTTCTCTCTCTCTCTCTCTCTCTCTCTCTCTCTCTCTCTCTCTCTCTCTCTCTCTCTCTCTCTCTCTCTCTCTCATTAAAGATTAAATAAACCCTAGCTCTGTATCTGGAAATCCCCACCAACATAATACGTTATTCAGTGCACACTGGAAATCCCCACCATCATACTAGACCACTCAGTACGCACTGAATCTGGAAATCCCCACCAACGTACTAGACCACTCAATACGCACTGAATCTGGAAATCCCCACCAACATACTAGGCCATTCAGTACACACTAGAAATCTGGAAATCCCCACCAACATACTAGACCACTCAAATCCCCATCAACATACTAGACCTCTCAGTACACACTGGAAATCCCCACCAACATACTAGACCACTCGGTACACACCAGAAATCTGGAAATCACCAGCAACGTACTAGACCACTCAGTACACACTGAATCTGGAAATCCTTATCAGCGTATACTGAAATCTAGACATTTCCATCAGGGACACTGGAATCTAGGCATTTTCACACAGGGACACTGACATCTATACACTTCAACACAGGGACATTGGAATCTAGACATGTCCACACAGGGACACTGAAACCCGGACATTTCCACACAGGAACACTGGAATCTAGACACATCAACACAGGGACACTGGAATCTAGACATGTCCACACAGGAACGCTGGAATCTAGACATGTCCACACAGGGACGCTGAAATCTACAAATCTCCGCCAGCGCAGTGCACTATCACGATGCGGGATCTTTTAACACGAGCTTTGCCCACAAAGCCGACCTTTGAGCAGGGAGTCACTTGTGATGTAGAGCTTCATGTCCTCGGATGTCGGTTGACATATTAGGGACAAACTGTGACCAGCGCCGAAGCACGGTTCAGTGTTGCTTTACGTCCACAGAAACCGTAAGGCTCATTAGGACGGGGAGCCCAGCACGGCCACTTCGACTTTCACATAGCTTCTGAACTCTGAAGGAGTCACTTGATCTTGAAGTGTTGCTTTACGTCCACAGGGAGTCGCATATGTTCCGAAGACTTTATATGTCCCCACCTTAGCCGTCCCCGCAGGCAGCGGATCGCATCCTACGCCGCTTCTTCCTTGCTCCTGCCTGCAGAGCGACTGCTACGCCACTGACGACGTCGACCAAGCTCTTTGGCAGCGGACAGGATCCGGAAAAGACGACGGCATTCATCATCTGGAAAAGACGACGTCAGTCATCATCTGGAAAAGACGACGGCAGTCATCATCTGGAAAAGACGACAGTGTTCATCACCTGGAGAAGACGACGGCATTCATCACCTGGAAAAGACGACGGCATTCATCACCTGGAGAAGACGACGAGAAGACGACGGCATTCATCACCTGGAGAAGACGACGGCATTCACCACGACGAGAAGACGACGGCATTCGTCACCTGGAAAAGACGACGGCATTCGTCACCTGGAAAAGACGACGGCGTTCATCACCAGGAAAAGACGACGGCATTCATCACCTGGAAAAGACGACGGCATTCATCACCAGAACCGGAACCGGAAGGACTGTATAGCTGCGAGTACCCAAAAGAAGACGAGGTCCCCACGCTCTCCGCTTACGAAAACGTCATTCGCCCAGAGACGTCCCGTGTCCGTGCGGCATCGCCGCCTTCAACCTTGAGAGGTCCGTGATGGAATTAGACACCAGAACATTGGAAGGCTACACTCCGGAGAAGATCCCTGTAATGCAACTGTCCAGATAGACATTGCAGCCGCCTTTTCTTTCTTTTTTCTTTTTTTCTTTTTTGGTATGTGTGTGGTGCAACCCAACACAGAAACGTAACCCATGTGTGAATACACCCCGAAGAACCCACATATCTAGCTGCATCCTTCCCCCACCCCCACCCCCATATAATAAATTTTTTGTAAATTTTATTTCGTGCAGCCCAACAGAGAAACGTAATCCATGTATGTATACACCCCGAAGAACCACATGTCTAGTTCCACCCCCCACCCCACCCCACCCCACCCCGTCCCCCGCCTTCCTCACCCCTGACCGTCTTGAGGTGACCCAGTGCGGTTGATGGAACGGTGACTGAAATCCAAGAACCGACTGACTGGCTATGCCCCCCATTCTTCGCCCGGATCCTTCGGTGGATGTATGTAATAAAAGTAAAAAGTGGAGCAAACATGTTGATGAACTGGCGCTAACAGGTGCGGAAAGTGAGGGATTGAAACTGGCTGAATAGAAGACAAGCAAACTGGTCGGTTCCGGGCAATTAAGGCATCAAGGGTCGATGTGCGTCTGGCTTCGCGCGCTCGATCCTCCCTCTGTCCTTCCCTGTCGCAGGAACGCCGAGCCGAGCCAAGAAGCTCGGTTACCTTCCAGCGGTCCGTCAGTTCCATTGAAGATGGATCCACTTCAAAGCGCGCGCGGCTTTTACTCCATAAATTATGGAGGGGGCAGCACTGGGAGGCAAAATGGTGTAGCAGCGAGGGGGAAAGTGAGCCGCCGCGGCGCACGGCCTGACCCCCAGGAGTTGTTGAAGCGTGTAATAAGCCACGGGGAAAGGAGTTCAATGGGAGAGGACTGAGTGTGGGGTAAACAAGGAGATAGGGTGGGATCCCATTGAATGAAAGGGGAGGGGGGTGTCGGGGGTTGGGGGGGGGGGGGGGGGGGGGGGGGGGGGGGGTTGGGTGTCGACATACGGCGGAGCGTGTTCGGCGAAGGGAGGGAGACCAATGGGGCTTGTTACCTCCCCTCCCAGATCACTCCTGCCGAGAGTGATGAGCCGACGCTCCGTCGATCGCACCTGATTGGCGGTTGTTGCTACAAGGTGCAAATGCATCGCACGGTGACCATCCCGCGCGGTCCATTGTGGCTGCTGCCGGGTAATGAGGCTTGCAGTATGTCCGCCAGAAAGCGCCCTATCAGTCCCGCACTAAGAGCACACTGCGCTTTGAAATGATGAACAACAGTTTGCAACTGCTACACCATACGCATGTGCTACAGACGCACAAATTAAACATCAGTATGCTTAACGTCCACTGAAATCATAAGGCTTATTAGGGACGAGGGGGGGGGGGGGGGGGGGGGGGATGGGATGGAGTCGAGTATATTATTATAATTATAACCTACTCAATACACACACACGCACACAGACATACTTGCACACTAATCAGTCAGTGTCATGTTAGGCGAAAAGACCGGTGAGTTTTTAGTCTGATAAGGAAGAGGCTGACTAAAGCATATTTTTTGGAGTTTTTTTGTTTTGTTTTGTGTTGTTGTTGTTGTTGTTGTTGTTGTTTTTTGGGGGGAGATGGAGGGGGGACAAGCAAGTAATTGATTGTTGCGGCATGATATTGAGGTCAAAAAGACCTTAAACAGGGCAAAGGTTACAAGTACAGTTATCCTCTTTGAACAACAAGAACGGCTGGCATTCGTTAAATCTTGGATTTAGGATGGGATTTAGCCTGTAGTAAACGGTTGCGTGCTGAAGAAAAGGAATCTCAGTCAGTTGCTGTCATTAACGTATTTGGACATCCTGTGTGGGCAAATTCACGAATCTGGGTGTAGGGCCTACATACAACTCGATGACATGACGAATGTAGGCTTCTCTAGACATTCTAGGGCATCATAGTAAACAGCTCAGTAATCCTCCTTCACTCTCCCCTACCACCACCACCACCACCACCACCACCACCTCCCGGCCTCTGCCATCACCTCTTCCTCCTCAGCAGCCAGCCACACCCTTGCCTGTCAGTCACTATGTGTGTATACATTCTCACGCAAACATTCCCGTAAAAAAAAAAAAAAAAAAAAAATCCATTGAATATCATCACGCCACATATGGGCGCTGTCAAAAGTGAAGCAAAAATAGCGAGATTTATCCCTCGATAAACTCCAAACCGGCGGTCATTGCTGTCAATTTTTATTAAAAATAAAAAAAATCGGGGAGTGGGCGGCGGAAATAATGATGCTTGGATACGAGGAAAGCGTGTACGTTGCGTTTTGAACTTGGATCTATCGAAAGTTCACAGGATGGGTGGGTTAGTGGGGATCGGGTGTCAGTTGAGGGAGGGGCGGGGAGGGGGAGGTAGGTTGCGATGGGATGGGGGGAGGTCGTGCAAGTGAGCGCGCTAAAGTTAAATGTCACTTTACATTTTCTAGCCCCAAAAAAAAAGTATTTAAAAAATTGAAATGTCTATTTCGATGCTCAAGGGAAGTCAGTTGGGCCCCCGCCAACAGCAAGGGTATTATTAATATGTTGGCGCATCAGACCTAGTGAACGAAAACTGGCCGTTAGCATCACAAAAGCCCAGGTGCTGCGCTCCAGGATGTCTAGCGTGGAGAGAAGGAGGGGGGTAGGGGGTGAGGAACTGTACTCGCATTACCCCCCTTCCCTTGTGGGGGGTCTCGCTGGCTCATGTGGTGACGCGCTGTGACAGTTGCCTCCCTTTATTTAGAAGAAAAGAAAAACGGAAAAGAGAAGGAGAAAAGGGGGGGGGGGGGATATTTGAGTAATTTTATGCTAAAAGATGGAAATCAGTGCATCGGAATTGCAAATGGCCGCCTCGTACGGCGCTGTCCGTGAGACTGTGTTCAGAGCACACGGAAGAGTGACGAAGAGCGACTCTGACTGAGCGAGGCTTTTCAAGTTTTCGCTCGGAGACTGACAAGTTAGTTCTTGTCGGATTTGAACGTCCGGCAGTCCAGCAACTGCATAGCGTCACCATGTTCAGGGGAAAACAGGAACAAGGAAATGTGCAATTGAACTCGAAGCATTATTATTCATTCAAGTTATTTTTATTTATCACTTCATTAATCCTTTGCGGGAATTTCGATTGCCTGCACCTGCAAAAGGCGACCTCAGCTTCGTCACTAGGACAGCGCCACGCTGACCCAATCTTACCATTGTGTGTGTGTGTGTGTGGTGTCGAAGTGTTTTATCTGCAGAATAGAGAATACCGGCTTTATTGATCCCGTTACGGGAAATTACAGTGTCATCTCGCAGGACATATATAAAAAAAAAAAAATATATATATTTATTTTTTTAAACTGGTAAAAGCAATGTCAAACAAACAACCTAAAATATATCATCACAATATGTAAAATTATACGTAGATACAGCAATTCAAACAAACAACAACAAAATATACATCACAATAGTAAACATTATACAGTAGACTACCAGTAACACACACACACACACACACACACACACACACACACACACACACACACACACACACACACACACACACACACACACACACTACTGTTATGTGGAGTTTGCCACCGCATTCAAAGAAACAACAGTTAAACTTCTGTCAGCCAAATAAACCTTTGGCAAGGTTTATGAACCTCGCTCGCATGCTGGCTGAAAGTTGGTGTACGAGATTCGGGTCTTTATTGCTTTATTTATGTGACATCTTTCGAGAGTTGATTAAGTCCCTTTGGTAATGTTAGTCAATTCAGTCAAAAAGACGTTCGATTTTCAACTGGCTAGGGATCTTTTACGTGCCGAGCCTGATTCACAGGGGCAAATGGAGGTTGTAATACAGAGGAATAACGAAATAACGAGACTAGTCCTCTCTCTCTCTCTCTCTCTCTCTCTCTCTCTCTCTCTCTCTCCCCCCCTCCCTCTCTCTCTCTCTACAATCTTTGGAAAATAAAGTTTTCGAGTTCAAGTTCTCTCTCTCTTTCTTTCAACAGAGAATTAAGATTCACATTTCTTTTAATTAGTTCCATTTGTATGTTGCGACGTTTTAGAGGGTAATATTTTTTCTATTCATTTTTTGTTTTGCCACAGTTCTCTCTCTCTCTCTCTCTCTCTCTCTCTCTCTCTCTCTCTCTCTCTCTCTCTCTTCTCTCTCGTTTCTCTCTTCCTCTTCTCTCTCTTCTTCTTCTTCTTCTTCTCTCTCTCTCTCTCTCTCTCTCTCTCTCTCTCTCTCTCTCTCTCTCTCTCTCTCTCTCTCTCTCTCTCTCTCAACTGAAAACAGAGATTCATCATTTGTCTTAATTAGCTACGTTTGTATGTTGCGAAGTTTCAGAAGTTAATATATTTTTTAGATTTTTTTATGCGTATTTTATTTTGCCACCATTATTTGCATTCTCTCCCTCCCTTCCTTCCTCCCCCCCCCCCTCCGCCCCCTCACCCCCCTCACCCCCGCCCACCCCCCCCTCTCTCTCGCCCTCTCTGAGCATCAGGAACCTTATACATTGTAGTTTCATTGGCATGGACCCTACCTGTTCTCTGACGGCTTATCACCAGCACAGAAGTCTTCTGAAGGAAAGTTTACTACTGTTTGCCATTTTTCTGGAATGTTATCCGTTTTATCACGCCCAACGTCTCTGATAACGCCACAACGTTATCAGACCACACGTGCCTTATCATCGGCCACGGGATGGGTGCTTTTTCTCTTCTGCTTCTTTTCGGGTTTTGTGTTGTTGTTTTTCGTTTTTTCTTCCATTCTCTCTCTCTCTCTCTCTCTCTCTCTCTCTCTCTCTCTCTCTCTCTCTCTCTCTCTCTCTCTCACTCTTAAAAAATAATAAAATGAAATAAATTATTTGTTATTGTTCTCTCTTTCTCCCAGAGACCACCGAAAAGGCTGCATCTGTGATTATTTATCTTTCTGGAAACCGGAGTCCAAGTCTGCTTTGTTTCAGGATAGGGTTTTCTCCTCCCAAAATTTATTAGATGTTATTGGGGGGAGGGGGGGGGGGGGGGGGGGAGAAGACGGGGGAGAAGAGGGCCGGGGTTTAACACTGCATCAGTGTTGTTGTTGGAGCGATGCTCGGCCCACCCTTCGCAAAATCGCCGGAGAAAATGGTGACATTTTACAAATATTATCAGTGTGTGGTTCCGCACTATTGTTTTTCTGCTGCGGCGGTTGGTAGTCAGTATAGGCAGGCCACTGCTGTGGCTGCGTGTTCCCCACCTCGGGTGAACTAAAACCCTGCCGCTTGTGTTCACTAAATGTGCCGTTCCTCTTACTTCACGTTCGGCGTGTGTGTGTGTGTGTGTGTGTGTGTGTGTGTGTGTGTGTGTGTGTGTGTGTGTGTGTGTGTGTGTGTGTGTGTGTGTGTGTGTGTGTGTGTGTGTGTGTGTGTGTGTGTGTGTGTGTGTGTGTGTGTGTGTGTGTTGTGTGTGTGTGTGTGTGTGTGTGTGTGTGTGTGTGTGTGTGTGTGTGTGTGTGTGTGTGTGTGTGTGTGTGTGTGTGTGTGTGTGTGTGTGTGTGTGTGTGTGTGTGTGTGTGTGTGTGTGTGTGTGTGTGTGTGTGTGTGTGTGTGTGTGTGTGTGTGTGTGTGTGTGTGTGTGTGTGTGTGTGTGTGTGTGTGTGTGTGTGTGTGTGTGTGTGTGTGTGTGTGTGTGTGTGTGTGTGTGTGTGTGTGTGTGTGTGTGTGTGTGTGTGTGTGTGTGTGTGTGTGTGTGTGTGTGTGTGTGTTGTGTGTGTGTGTGTGTGGTGTGTGTGTGTGTGTGTGTGTGTGGTGTGTGTGTTGTGTGTGTGTGTGTGTGTGTGTTTGTCTGTGTGTGTGGTTGCGTTGCGTTGCGTTGTGCGTTGCGTTGCGTTGCGTTGCGTTGCGTTGCGTTGCGTTGCGTTGCGTTGCGTTGCGTTGCGTTGTGTTGTGTTGCGTTGGTGCGTTGTGTGTGGTGTGTTGGTGTGCTGTGTGGTGTGCGTGCGTGTGTGGGCGTCGTGCGTGTGGAGTGCGTGCGTACGTTGCATGCTGTTCGTAGTGTGTCTGTCTGCATTTGTGTGTGTGTGTGTGCGTGCGTGCGTGTACGTGTGAGTTTAACCCGGGTTAGAAAACGGCGCCTTATAAGAATTATCTAAGATTACTATTATTATTATTATTAGATCAGTGTGTATGCACGCACGTTCGTGCGTGTACACGGTGAGCGTGCGTTAGTTGGTGAAGTAGAGCTTCATGTCCTCGGATGTCGTTGACATATTAGGGACAAACTGTGACCAGTGCCTAAGCATGGTTCAGTGTTGCTTTACGCCCACAGAAACCGTAGGGCTCTTTAGGACGGAAATCCCAGGACGGCCACCTCGACTTTCACACAGCTCCAGAACTCTGTACATTAGTTCTTGGACTTTAAAGTGCATGCGGGCGGGCGAACTCGGAAACCGGTGTCCCTCCACGCCTCCCCCTCCTTCCCCCCACACCACCCCCCGGCCGCTCCGCCACCCCATCCTTCCATCTACAGCAAAGCTCACCACCTCAGCCTCAACCTTGATGTCAGCTTTGTTTTGTTTTTTTTGTTTTGTTTTTTAAATTAAGTCCTGCCCGAGCTTCAAGCGCAACTCATTTGAGCGAGCCGCCGGCAGTTCAATAGCGGAGAAACTGAAATTGAACAGGCCTTGGAGGTCCGGGCTGAGCTGTGCCGGCAGTGATTGGTTCAGTGCAAAGGGTCGCGCGGTGCTCTCATTAATTCCTGCCCCTAGGTTCAGTGACTATAGCATTGATTGCCAGCCACGGCGCCACACTCGCTGACCCGCCTACCCGTTTTGTTTCCCACCCACCTACCCGGCCAGGGCTGGGGCGAAACTGTATCTAGGGCGACTTGACTGACTGACGTCAAGTCAATGAGTTCATCCGCCACCGATCGTCCGACTTACGCGTCAGCGGTCAAGGTATTAGCAGTTGTGTCCCCTTCTGTCGCTGGCTCTGTCTGTCTGTCTGTCTGTCTGTCTGTGTCTGTGTCTGTTTGTCTGTCTGTCTGTCTGTCTGTCTGTCTGTCTGTCTGTCTGTCTGTCTGTCTGTCTGTCTCTCTCTCTCTCTCTCTCTCTCTCTCTCTCTCTCTCTCTCTCTCTCTCTCTCTCTCTCTCTCTCTCTGTGATATTTGTGTACGTGTGTCGGGTGGGGATGGGGGAGTGGGGGGTTCAGATAAACCAGTAAATGTCTTCATTTACCTTTGTCAAAATTGGCGTTGACGGGAGGATTGAGGTGTAGCCTCTTGGGAGGTACTTATATTGCTGGCGGTGAAGCTCCGTGTAAACTCTTCATAGTTCCTGTTGGTGGTGAAGGTCTCTGATGTGTTAATCTTCAGAACAAAAGAGGGAAGGGCCGAGTCACTAATGATCTCTCTGTTTCAGTCTGTCTCTGTCTGTCTGTCTGTCTGTCTGTCTGTCTGTCTCTGTCTCTGTCTCTGTCTCTGTCCCTCTCTCTCTCTCTCTCTCTCTCTCTCTCTCTCTCTCTCTCTCTCTCTCTCTCTCTTTCCTTCCCTCCATTAATTGATACAGAAAAGCTGCACTGAAGAGATACCTGGCTGCCTCATTTGCTTTTGTTCGAAGGATGGTGTGTGACCTTAAAAGTTTAGTGCATCTTTTTCAATTGTTAATGGACAAAGTACCATCGATTGTCTTCTGTTAGTTAAAGGTGCGTTGTAGCCCCGGGAGATGCATGAACGTCGACTCGTGGTGTTGCATACCTTTGTGTAAAAAGCATTTCTTGAATGGCGACGAGGCTCTCAGGTGAAGCCCTCAGCCGGTAAGCAAACGGACTCGAGTTCGAATCCGCTTCGACTCACCTTTCTCTTCAGAAGTCGTGAGTTATGGACAGTATCATTCGTATAGTGATTTCGCCCAGCTACTATTATGGAAAGAGCCAAATGACTCAGCCCGCTTCCTGTCTTGTGTGGAATCACTCTTGCGTGGAAGTGTAGCACTTGGCACAGTGTCCCTCCTGGGATCCCATTTGGAAGGGACGACCCTTGTGGAACGTGTGTGCAGTTGTTATTTGTGTCTGTATTCTCTAGTTGTGTGAGAAGTGTATGATTGGTGTTTTGTTGGGGCGGGTGGGGGGGGGGGGGTTGTTTGTTTGTTGTTGTTGTTTGGGGGGAGGTAGTAGTTTTATGACTTGTTTTGCCCTGCTACGATTAAAATGATTGTGCGTAAAAAAAATCCAGATCTCTCTCTCTCTCACACACACACACATACACACACACACACATACACACGCACTCACGCACGCACGCCCGCACGCACTCACACACATACACCGCACACACACAAACCACACACACACACATACACACGCACGCACGCTGTTCTTGCTTCGATTCGTGGTTGTTGTTTGTTTGTTTGTTTGTTTGTCTTGTCTCTTGATTTTTCTGTCCCTTCCAATTTCGGAGGATGTTTAAGCCCGTTTCTGTGGGTTGCTTTTACTGAGGGCCAGTAACATCAAAGAATAAAACGACAGTAATGATAACAATAATAATTATGTATTGTAGAATAATCGTAATTTACAGTAATGTTAAAAAATTAAATGCCAATGATGATGATAATAATTAACTAATCAAATATTAATGTTAATGGTGCACGTGGTAAAGAGACCAGGTCGCAGTTGCCTTTCATATCGGATTTTAAGATAAGATTGAATAATAACAACATCAATAACAACCACAGCAACGAAAACAGCAACATAATACTAACAATAATAATGTAATGTCGATATGTCTACAGAAAGCGCAACAGAAATAAATCCGCATTCAGTGCAGAGAACAGGATGTACAAACAAACAAAACAAAAAGCAAAGCAAAACAAAAGCACCTTAAGTAAAATAAAACATCCTTACCCCACTCACTCCCACCCCCACCCCCCACCCCCAGCCCCCCACCCCCCCACACACCCCCCACCCCCCCATACACACACCCACCCCACCCACCCAGCCACACACACACACACACACACACACACACACACACACACACACACACACACACACACACACATCCCCCACCCTGTGTCTGTATCTCTATGGTGTGAAAAGATGGACACCCCCCGCCCCCACACCACACACACACCCATCCACTCACACACGCACATGCACGCACGCACGCACGCACGCACGCGACAGTCACCGATAGATGTGGCCGAGCCGAGACTAATTTAGCTTAGTGCCGCACGAAACTAAGATTTTCATGGCACCACAGGCACCTGGGGGGTGGGGGGGGGGGGGACGTGTCTTAGAACATGCGATCAGTCCGAAGGTCATGTAATCAAGGTGAACAATTTACCACTTAGGGGCAGAAGTCCGACCGACATGATAACGCCATCTTGCTTTCTGAATGAATCATCAGACAAGGGAGTTAATTAGCGCTCGAAAGACGTCACACAAACGCAAACAGCAAAGACCTGAGTCGCCTCGTGCGGTAACTCTCACCTGGCTTGCGTTGTTCGAACGCTGATTAACTCCCTTGCTTGCTGATTATGCACAGGCGCTCTAGGCCTTGTTCTCTTTCAGATTATGGTTTCTGAATGACATGATAATGCCATCTTGTTTTCTAAATGACATGATAAATAATAGATTGGTGATCGCCTTTATACATCGCTATTCTCCGCTCTCGGGCAGACTCACTGCACTTTTGCCGCATGTGATTATAAATAGTAAACATGGTGCTTAACGTCCACAGAAACCATCATGTTTATTAGGGACGGGGAGAAGGGGGGAAGGGGGTATGAGGTAGGGGGAGAGGGAGATTATATACCTATCGTTACACTGTCACCACCAGAATGACTTCTGCATTAAGATGGGCAGCGCCGGATGAGAGCCATTTTAATGTTTCAGTAGGAAGTGATGGACAAAGTCGCAGGACAGTGTCCACAAACCACAACCTTTTTTGAAGAGAAGGAGAGCCGAAGCGGGATCGAACTGAGGTCCTTCCGCTTACCAGCCTAACGCCTTACCGCTGGGCCAAACCGGCTCACGATTCTAAATGAGTTACTGTACCTTTTTATAGCGCGTTTTGAATATCCACCCAAGTGGTGTACTTACAGCGCTGTTTGGCTGTTACATGGCTGGTGCCACGTGAAACTGCTGCCGTCTCGGCGCGTTCTGTGGACACCCTCCAACCATGCACCACACAATGCCACATACATAGGGTGCATGTATGTTTAGCTGTAATCTGCCCTGCGGTAACACGGGGGTAGAATGGATACTAACAAAAGAGTCAAGTCACATAAAGTCAGCCCTGGAGAAGAAAATTTTCCCGCCGTTCCTGCCAGGACTCGAATCCGTGACCTTTCCATCACGACTCCGGCGCTCTAACCACTGAGCTATCCCCGCTCCCCACAATACTGTCTTGTTGGCGGACGGTTGTTTAGTGACGCGCCACACAAACTGCACCTGTGCAACCATAATCGCACAACCATGTGTTGAAGCCGGTGATGTATGAATTCTGTCAACTGATCTTACAGACTGGTCTTTGTCATGCCAACATTCTTCCAAGCACCGGAAGCTCATCCCCCCATCCCCCCCCCCCCCCACCCATCCCCCACCCCTGGGGGGGGGGGGACGTGTCTTAGAACATGCGATCAGTCCGAAGGTCATGTAATCAAGGTGAACAATTTACCACTTAGGGGCAGAAGTCCGACCGACATGATAACGCCATCTTGCTTTCTGAATGAATCATCAGACAAGGGAGTTAATTAGCGCTCGAAAGACGTCACACAAACGCAAACAGCAAAGACCTGAGTCGCCTCGTGCGGTAACTCTCACCTGGCTTGCGTTGTTCGAACGCTGATTAACTCCCTTGCTTGCTGATTGTGCACAGGCGCTCTAGGCCTTGTTCTCTTTCAGATTATGGTTTCTGAATGACATGATAATGCCATCTTGTTTTCTAAATGACATGATAAATAATAGATTGGTGATCGCCTTTATACATCGCTATTCTCCGCTCTCGGGCAGACTCACTGCACTTTTGCCGCATGTGATTATAAATAGTAAACATGGTGCTTAACGTCCACAGAAACCATCATGTTTATTAGGGACGGGGAGAAGGGGGGGAAGGGGGTATAGAGGTAGGGGGAGAGGGAGATTATATACCTATCGTTACACTGTCACCTCCAGAATGACTTCTGCATTAAGATGGGCAGCGCGGGATGAGAGCCATTTTAATGTTTCAGTAGGAAGTGATGGACAAAGTCGCAGGACAGTGTCCACAAACCACAACCTTTTTGAAGAGAAAGGAGAGCCGAAGCGGGATCGAACTGAGGTCCTTCCGCTTACCAGCCTAACGCCTTACCGCTGGGCCAAACCGGCTCACGATTCTAAATGAGTTACTGTACCTTTTTATAGCGCGTTTTGAATATCCACCCAAGTGGTGTACTTACAGCGCTGTTTGGCTGTTACATGGCTGGTGCCACGTGAAACTGCTGCCGTCTCGGCGCGTTCTGTGGACACCCTCCAACCATGCACCACACAATGCCACATACATAGGGTGCATGTATGTTTAGCTGTAACCTGCCCTGCGGTAACACGGGGGTAGAATGGATACTAACAAAAGAGTCAAGTCACATAAAGTCAGCCCTGGAGAAGAAAATTTTCCCGCCCTTCCTGCCAGGACTCGAACCCGTGACCTTTCGATCACGACTCCGGCGCTCTAACCACTGAGCTATCCCCGCTCCCCACAATACTGTCTTGTTGGCGGACGGTTGTTTAGTGACGCGCCACACCAACTGCACCTGTGCAACCATAATCGCACAACCATGTGTTGAAGCCGGTGATGTATGAATTCTGTCAACTGATCTTACAGACTGGTCTTTGTCATGCCAACATTCTTCCAAGCACCGGAAGCTCCCCCCCCCCCCCCCCCCCCCCCCCCCCCCCCCACCCATCCCCCACCCCTCCGCACCAAAAGATAAGTGGATTAGCTCTCCATCTCATTTTTCATCCTTTTTCATCGTTTAATTGTTTAAGTGTCGTTTTGTAGCTTGGTAAAGGGGAATACCCAGAAAATTTGCATGATGTGTTTTGTCCTAATAAATAGCATTCTTTTGAACCTGCTTGTGTGTTTGGATCTTCTTTCAGACTGGTCATAAGATCTTCCTCGTGTGCTGGAGGGGACGTGTATGAATTCTGTCAACTGATTTTTCAGACTGGTCATAAGATCTTCCTCGTATGCTGGAGGGGACGTGTATGAATTCTGTCAACTGATTTTTCAGACTGGTCATAAGATCTTCCTCGTGTGCTGGAGGGGACGTGTATGAATTCTGTCAACTGATTTTTCAGACTGGTCATAAGATCTTCCTCGTATGCTGGAGGGGACGTGTATGAATTCTGTCAACTGATTTTTCAGACTGGTCATAAGATCTTCCTCGTGTGCTGGAGGGGAGGTGTATGAATTCTGTCAACTGATTTTTCAGACTGGTCATAAGATCTTCCTCGTATGCTGGAGGGGAGGTGACCACGACAGACGAATAAGTGCAGTGAAAGCCAAACGCAACACAGGAAACGAAGAATGGATCAGGTGAGTCGATATCATTTAAATCAGTAGACCGGTGACAGTCAATCTCCGAACGAGTGACAAGGCAGCTATTGAAAAGGGGGGTATAGATGTCGAGTTTCAGATCTCTCCACAGAGACACTGCACTTGGCGAAAGGGGTCCAGAGGTCTCGGTACAATCACGACAATGCCATTATTGAAAAGGGACTTGATCCCGAGTTTGAGATGTATCCACAACGACAGTGCGGTTAATGTTTGATTGTTTTTTGTTTGTTTTGATGTTCACAGCGACAGTGCGGTCACTTAAAGTGGGTGTGGTCCCCATTTTTGATATAACCACAGCGACAGTGCAGTCACTTAAAGTGGGTGTGGTCCCCATTTTTGATATAACCACAGCGACAGTGCAGTCACTTAAAGTGGGTATGGTCCCCATTTTTGATATAACCACAGCGACAGTGCAGTCACTTAAAGTGGGTGTGGTCCCCATTTTTCATATAACCACAGCGACAGTGCAGACAAGTGGTCGTGGTCCCCATTTTTGGTGTATTTACAGCGGCAGTACAGTCACTTAAAGTGGGCGTGGTCCCCATTTTTGATGTATTTACAGCGACAGTACTGTCACTTAAAGTGGTCGTGGTCCCCATTTTTGGTGTATTTACCGTCAGCGACAGTACAGTCACTTAAAGTGGGCGTGGTCCCCATTTTTGAGATTTTTTTTTTTTTTTTTTATATAAGCACAGCGATAGAGCAGCTGGATATAAGCACAGCGATAGAGCAGTTACTGAAAGTGGAAGTGGTGCCGAGTTGTAGATCTGTCCGCGTCGACAGTGGACTTATTGATGTTAAGCTTTTACTTTGAAATGAAAACACAGCGACAATGTTGAAAGAGGGCATGGTCTACACTTTTTGATGTTAAGCTTTTGCTGTGAAATGAAAACACAGCGACAAGTTGAAAGAGGGCATGGCTACACTTTTTGATGTTAAGCTTTTGCTGTGAAATGAAAACACAGCGACAATGTTGAAAGAGGGCATGGTCTACACTTTTTGATGTTAAGCTTTTGCTGTGAAATGAAAACACAGCGACAATGTTGAAAGAGGGCATGGTCTACACTTTTTGATGTTAAGCTTTTGCTGTGAAATGAAAACACAGCGACAATGTTGAAAGAGGGCATGGTCTACACTTTTTGATGTTAAGCTTTTGCTGTGAAATGAAAACACAGCGACAATGTTGAAAGAGGGCATGGTCTACACTTTTTGATGTTAAGCTTTTGCTGTGAAATGAAAACACAGCGACAATGTTGAAAGAGGGCATGGTCTACACTTTTTGATGTTAAGCTTTTGCTGTGAAATGAAAACACAGCGACAATGTTGAAAGAGGGCATGGTCTACACTTTTTGATGTTAAGCTTTTGCTGTGAAATGAAAACACAGCGACAATGTTGAAAGAGGGCATGGTCTACACTTTTTGATGTTAAGCTTTTGCTGTGAAATGAAAACACAGCGACAATGTTGAAAGAGGGCATGGTCTACACTTTTTGATGTTAAGCTTTTGCTGTGAAATGAAAACACAGCGACAATGTTGAAAGAGGGCATGGTCTACACTTTTTGATGTTAAGCTTTTGCTGTGAAATGAAAACACAGCGACAATGTTGAAAGAGGGCATGGTCTACACTTTTTGATGTTAAGCTTTTGCTGTGAAATGAAAACACAGCGACAATGTTGAAAGAGGGCATGGTCTACATTTTTTGATGTTAAGCTTTTACTGTGAAATGAAAACACACCGACAGTGCACTTTCTGAAAGGGTTCATGGTCCACCCTTTTTGATGTTTACGTTTCCACAGTGAAATAAACCACAGCGACAGTGCACTTACTGAAAGGGGGCGTGGCCCTGTATTTGAGATCTATCGACAATGCACTTACTGAAAGGGAGCGTGGCCCTGTATTTGAGATCTATCGACAGTGCACTTACTGAAAGGGGGCGTGGCCTTGCATTTGAGATCTATCGACAGTGCACTTACTGAAAGGGGGCGTGGCCCTGCATTTGAAATCTGTCGACAGTACACTTTCTGAAAGGGTTCATGGTCCACCCTTTTTGATGTTTACGTTTCCACAGTTAAATAAACCACAGCGACAGTGCACTTACTGAAAGGGGGCGTGGCCCTGCATTTGAGATCTATCGACAGCGACAGTGCACTTACTGAAAGGGGGCGTGGCCCTGTATTTGAGATCTATCGACAGCGCACTTACTGTAAGGGGGCGTGGCCTTGCATTTGAGATCTATCGACAGTGCACTTACTGAAAGGGGGTGTGGCCCAGCATTTGACAGCCATAGTGCATTTGTTGGAAGCGGTCGTACCCAGTTTTGGGCCTAGCCACTGGCCAGCGCATTAAGTCCTTATGGGAAGTCGAAAATCTGCCGCAGTTCGCAGCAGCTTCCAAGACGGCATCGGTCCTGGAATGAGGTCTAAGCGCACTGGCTGTGCAGTTGCCTACACAAAAGCCCCGTGCGTCATAATATCAAAGCACTCTGTCCATTCCGTCTTCTGGTGGGATCTATCGCTTTGCTGCTTCCTCCCCCCCCCCCCCCACCACCTCACTCCCCTGCCCTTCACACACTCAAACGCGCGCGCGCTGAAGTACGCAAGCACACACAAGCACACACACGCACACACGTACGCACACACAGAGGCACACACAGCACGCACGCACACACACACACGCACGCAGGCGCGCGCACACAGGCGCGCGCTCACACACACACACACGAACGCACGCGCGCGGACACACACGCACACGGACGCACGCTCACATACACGCACGCACGCACACACGCACGCACCCACACACACACACACACACCACACCACACACACACACACACCACACACACACACACACCACCACGCACGCACGCACCACGCACGCACGCACCACGCACGCGCACGCGCGCAGCACGCACACACACACACCACACACACACACGCGCACATTCACACACGCACTCATTCATCACGCGCACACACACACACACACACACACACACACACACACACACACACACACACACACGCCCGAACACACACACACACACACACACACACACACACACACACACACACACACACACACACACACACACACACACGCCCGAACACACGCACACGCGCATCTGCCCAATTCGCTTCTCCGTCAGTCAGTGTTTCTTCCTCGCTCACCCCTGTCTAGCCAATTACTCTTTTGAAACCCCGCCAGGACAAGAGACATAACTCTGCCTGTTCCCACTCAGGGCGCACTCAGCGCCACCTCGCATCACCTCACGAAGGGGAGGACAGTCCCATCAATTGTGCCGCCACGCGCCCTTGTGTTTTACTCATTACCTCCCCTCTTGGGTACGGCTGTGCACGCTTTTCCCCGCGGTTGGCTTTCAAAACAAACATGAATGACGAGATGTTGGAGAAGTAATGTAACTTTGGGAGGGTGGGGAGGGCGAAAGGGGCGTCGGTGGAGAATTGCTCGTCAAGGGGAAGTTGGAATGAGGAAGGGAGAGCGAGTTCGGACGAGGGAAGAACGGTCCGATAAACAAGAGTGATTGAAAGGCTTGTCCGAGGTGGATGCACTGTTCCTTTTCGGCGGTGGTATTATGTCGACGATGACAGTCATTGGGATCCGATCCCATGAGTTTTGGCCGGGGCTAGCCTAACCGTTCATTCTGACAGGCGGGTTCTAGCTATCTGACTGACGTGCATAGTGATCGTATGTTGGAGAATATATTTATTATGCTTAAACCTGTTTGACTGACGTCCATGACGTTCATTTGTTGGAGAATATGATAATATCCAAGGAGGCGGTCGGAAACGACTCAACTTTTATAGACTTAATCAGACTCAATTATCTGTATATTTTTTATGTATTTTTTTCAAGATTGGCTTCATTCTCCTGATACGTACTTATGTGAATGATTTAGGTAATATCTGTGATGTAAAATGGTATTTAAAATGCCCCAAGAATTTCTGACCACCTCCTTATCGCACCATTCATACCGTTCACAACGACCATGGCTGTACTGGGGACTACATAAAGAGCGGTCATTAAAACCATGTGATCTGTCTATTGTCTGTCTGTCTAACATCTGTACTGATCGTATATTCAGGAATGTCTGACTGGCGTTTGTTTTGACAACTTGATCAAGTTGTCTGGCTCAGTAACGTCCACGCTGGCCGTGTCTTCGTTCTTCTTTCGTCTTTCGTGGTGCTTTACGTCCACAGAAACCGTACGGCTTATTGGGGATGGGGGAAGAATGGGGTAGGGAGTGAGAGCCCAGGCCCCACTTCCCTGTTTGAACACACAGCTCCTGAGCTCTGCACACAGTCTTTTTCTTTCACGGTGCTTTACGTCCACAGAAGCCGTATAGTTTATCAGGGACGGGGGAAGAATGGGGTAGGGAATGATAGCCCAGGCCCACTTCACTGTTCACACAGCTCCTGAGTTCTGCCTTCGTTCTGACAGGAGGACTGGCTTGTCTAGTCTGACATCAGTCGTCTTACGTTCATGTGTTCTGGGGAGGTTTAGCTATCGAGCTATGTGACTGAAGCGACTGAACCTCAAGGAGTTTAAGACACTACATGTGGGGGGCACAGCCAGGGACATCACGCCATCGATCGCCTGGACGACAGAGAGGCGCACAGAAAGAGGAAGCGCTCGACGGACTTCCTGGAATGGACGAGAAAGTGCCTTTGTCAGTCAGACGAACATTGGACCTGTTCCGGAGGCAGCGTTTTGGGGAACTTCTGAAGGACGGGGTGGAGCGCATATGACCTTTTCCGAGCGCACAGATACTGCTTTGAAGTGAGCTATCTGACTGGCGAAGTTTCAGGTGTGTCATAATATCAAAGCAACAAGTGGACTGACGTGAGCAGGTGTGTACTTGTAACAAGTGGACTGAGGTTTCAGGTGTGTACTTGTAACTAGTGGACTGACGTGAGTTCTGACATTACGTTCTCGTTGCCTCCCTTCGTGGTCATTCCAGCAGTCTGGGATCTGAATGCATAGAGAATCCCCAGCTGTCACTCACCCGAGCAGCTTCAGCCAATCAGACCGTCAAAAATAATATTCTGCGCAAAAAGCCAGAAGATTTGCTGCCCTGTCTGCCCTACAAGCTAAATCGTAACAACAGAGCGAAAAGATCCAAAACACATAAAAGGTTCACAATAAAGTTATTTATTAGGACAAAACATAACATGCGAATGGAGGTCCATGCTGACAGCGTGTTCCTCCGGAGGTCCATGCTAGCTGCGTGTTTTTTCAGAGGTCCATGCTGACAGGGTGTTCTTTTATGTCAGTGACTGGTCCATGTTGACAGCGTGTCCTGTCAGAGGTCCATGCTGACAGCGTGTCCTGTCAGAGGTCCATGTTGACAGCGTGTCCTGTCAGAGGTCCATGCTGACAGGGTGTTCTTTCAGAGGTCCATGCTGACAGGGTGTCCTGTCAGAGGTCCATGCTGACAGGTGCCTGTCAGAGGTCCATGTGACAGGGTGTTCAGTCAGAGGTCCATGCTGACAGGGTGTTCTTTCAGAGGTCCATGCTGACAGGTGTCCTGTCAGAGGTCCATTCTGAGGGTGTTCTTTCAGAGGTCCATGCTGACAGGATTTTCCCAGTCAGGAGGTCCATTCAGTCAGGGTGTTCAGTCAGAGGTCCATGCTGTCAGGGTGTTCAGTCAGAGGTCCATGCTGTCAGGGTGTTCAGTCAGAGGTCCATGCTGTCAGGGTGTTCAGTCAGAGGTCCATGCTGTCAGGGTGTTCAGTCAGAGGTCCATGCTGACAGGGTGTTCAGTCAGAGGTCCTTTGCTGACAGCGTGTTCAGTCAGAGGTCCATGCTGTCAGGGTTTTCAGAATGTCATGCTGGCGTGTCTGTCGGGTATGCTGTTTCTGCGTGTCCTGTCAGAGGTCCATCCTGACAGGGTGTTCTTTCAGAGGTCCATTCAGTCAGCGTGTCCTGTCACAGGTCCATGCTTTCAGGGTGTTCAGTCAGAGGTCCATGCTGACAGCGTGTTCTTTCGGAGGTCTATTCTAATTGCGTGTTTTTTCAGAGGTCCATGCTGACAGGATGTTCTTTCATGTCAGTGACTGGTCCATTCAGTCAGCGTGTCCTGTCAGAGGTCCATGCTGTCAGGGTGTTCAGTCAGAGGTCCATGCTGACAGGGTGTTCAGTCAGAGGTCCATGCTGACAGGGTGCTCAGTCAAAGGTCCATGCTGTCAGGGTGTTCAGTCAGAGGTCCATGCTGACAGGGTGTTCAGTCAGAGGTCCATGCTGACAGGGTGTTCAGTCAGAGGTCCATGCTGTCAGGGTGTTCAGTCAGAGGTCCATGCTGTCAGGGTGTTCAGTCAGAGGTCCATGCTGACAGGGTGTTCAGTCAGAGGTCCATGCTGACAGGGTGTTCAATCAGAGGTCCATGCTGACAGGGTGTTCAGTCAGAGGTCCATGCTGACAGGGTGTTCAGTCAGAGGTCCATGCTGACAGGGTGTTCAGTCAGAGGTCCATGCTGTCAGGGTGTTCAGTCAGAGGTCCATGCTGACAGGGTGTTCAGTCAGAGGTCTGTGCTGACAGCGTGTTCTTTCAGAGGTCCATCGTGGCAGTCATTTTCGAGAATGTCATTCTGGCGATGTTTGTTGGTTATTTGTTTCTTTGTGTTTCTGTCCGATTGGTCCTTTTGCGATGGTGCGCTCTCAGAGGGTGTGCCGTTAGAATGTATACGGTAAATTTCAGTCTTTTACATCAGTATTGCTTCCAACTTCATGCACCTCATTATTACATGGAGAGATTAAGACTGTGTAGAAACCGAATAACGGTTGTATAGAAATTGCCCTGATACAACCGTAATGGTTATAAACTGGGCGTAAAACACCAAGTTACTTACTTACTTTTATTGGGCGTAAAACACCAAGTTACTTACTTACTTACTTACTTGTATAGAAACTGTAAACGTGATGGACGGATACTTGACAGAAAACAAAGGCGGCCTCAATGCCTATGTTACCGATGCATTTTTTTTTTTTTTTTTTTTAAATTTACGAGGCGTGGTGGATTAGAGAAGGGAAAAAGAAGGCGAGAGCCGCGACGGCCTGGTGTACGGGCGGGGGCACAGCGCCTCTTTACCGTACCGAGTCAGCTCGCGGGCAACGCCACAAATCAAGCCGCAAGACATGGAACCTCTTCACACCACTGATCAATATCACCATGCCTGTGACCCCGAACAGTCCGCGGTTCGCACCCCAGCCTCCCTCGGACTCCCCAGCGGCGCGGGCGATGGTTTCACCGCTTTGACCCGCCCCCGGTAGGCGGTGCCCTGCCGGCATCCCTCATTGGCGCTCCGCCCGTTCCCCCTTCCAGTACGCCTGTCTCGTCGGGGAGTAGGAGTGGAGGGGTGGGGGGGGGGGGGGGGGGGGGGTTCCTGCGTGCCCAGAGAAGGCCACCCAGTTTTGTTTTTTTCTTTCTTTTTTTCTCTGCCTTCCGTGTGTGGTGCCGTGGAAAGTGTGCTTGGTTGCTTCTCCTCGTTCTCGCCAATTCCCCCCCCCCCCCCCCCCCCCACCCCAACCCCCCCCCCCCCCCCTAACCCCCCACTCCGTACCAGAGACTTGTTGCTGTAGCATCTAGTATCTCTGCTGTGGGCGGTGTCCCTGCGCGAGGGGCCCAGGCCACCCAGTTCTTGGCCAGCCTTCCGTGGGTAGTCACGCAGCGCTGCTGGGTACCTAAGTGCCGCCCGGCCTCCCTGTGACCACCCAGCGCCTTACGCCCGTGGGAGGGGCCCAGGCCACCCAGTTCTTGGCCAGCCTTCCGTGGGTAGTCACGCAGCGCTGCTGGGTACCTAAGTGCCGCCCGGCCTCCCTGTGACCACCCAGCGCCTTACGCCCGTGGGAGGGGCCCAGGCCACCCAGTTCTTGGCCAGCCTTCCGTGGGTAGTCACGCAGCGCTGCTGGGTACCTAAGTGCCGCCCGGCCTCCCTGTGACCACCCAGCGCCTTACGCCCGTGGGAGGGGCCCAGGCCACCCAGTTCTTGGCCAGCCTTCCGTGGGTAGTCACGCAGCGCTGCTGGGTACCTAAGTGCCGCCCGGCCTCCCTGTGACCACCCAGCGCCTTACGCCCGTGGGAGGGGCCCAGGCCACCCAGTTCTTGGCCAGCCTTCCGTGGGTAGTCACGCAGCGCTGCTGGGTACCTAATTGCCGCCCGGCCTCCCTGTGACCACCCAGCGCCTTACGCCCGTGGGAGGGGCCCAGGCCACCCAGTTCTTGGCCAGCCTTCCGTGGGTAGTCACGCAGCGCTGCTGGGTACCTAATTGCCGCCCGGCCTCCCTGTGACCACCCAGCGCCTTACGCCCGTGGGAGGGGCCCAGGCCACCCAGTTCTTGGCCAGCCTTCCGTGGGTAGTCACGCAGCGCTGCTGGGTACCTAATTGCCGCCCGGCCTCCCTGTGACCACCCAGCGCCTTACGCCCGTGGGAGGGGCCCAGGCCACCCAGTTCTTGGCCAGCCTTCCGTGGGTAGTCACGCAGCGCTGCTGGGTACCTAATTGCCGCCCGGCCTCCCTGTGACCACCCAGCGCCTTACGCCCGTGGGAGGGGCCCAGGCCACCCAGTTCTTGGCCAGCCTTCCGTGGGTAGTCACGCAGCGCTGCTGGGTACCTAATTGCCGCCCGGCCTCCCTGTGACCACCCAGCGCCTTACGCCCGTGGGAGGGGCCCAGGCCACCCAGTTCTTGGCCAGCCTTCCGTGGGTAGTCACGCAGCGCTGCTGGGTACCTAATTGCCGCCCGGCCTCCCTGTGACCACCCAGCGCCTTACGCCCGTGGGAGGGGCCCAGCCCACCCGGGTCTTGGCCTTGCAGCCTTCCGTGGGTAGTCACGCAGCGCTGCTGGGTATGTGGCTGTCGTCCCTCCCTGTGGCCACATAACTCTTAGGGAAGGGGGAGGGGTGTGCGTGTGTGTGTGTGTGTGTGTGTGTGTGTGTGTGTGTGTGTGTGTGTGTGTGTGTGTGTGTATGTGTGTGTATATATATAGCTTAACGTCCACAGAAACCATAAAGCTTGTTAGGGACTGGGAGAAGGGGGTGGAAGGGATATATTAAAAAATATATATATATTTTATATATATATATATATTATAATATATATTATATAATATATATATAAGTAAACATGGTGCTTAACGTCCACAGATACCATAAGGATTATTAGGGACGGGGAGAAGGGGGAAGGGGTATGGAAGTAGGGGGAAGAGGGAGATGATATACCTATCGCTACACTGTCACCACCAGAATGACTTCTACATGAAGGTGGGCAGCGATGAGAGCTATTTTAATGTTTCATAATTGTGAGGGACAAAGTCACAAGGCTGTCCACAGACATACAACTTGTGAAGAGAAAGGAGAGCCGAAGCGGATTCGAACCGAGGTCCCTCTGCTTACCAGCCTAACGCCTTACCGCTAGGCCAAACCGGCTCACTTATATAAATATATCCCTGATTGCTGCTTTTTATAGCTCTTGTGCACCGTGGACTAGCTTTCTGTCTCCCCAGGGGAGAAACACAGAGAAGGGGGTGGAGAGGGAGGGGAGGGTGACATGGTTCTTGGCCCGGGGTGGAGTGGGGTTGGGTGGGGGGAGTGGCACTCGGTTTTGGGCCCTACTTCCGTGGGTGATGCCCTGCTAGTATCCCTGATTCCCTGCTTCGTCGCTTGCCACCGCGAACCGCTTGTGATGGTGGGGGTGGGGGGGGGGGGGAGGGGGGTCGGGGGCGAGGCCACCCGGTTCTTGACTCGCATCCCATGGGTGGTGCCGTGCCGTGTCAACGTCCCTGATGGCTAGTCATCGCTGTCACCGCAACCCCCTGTCCTCCTGACCCCCCCCCCCCCCCACCCCACCCCGACCCCCCCACCCCCTCACCCCCGCATCCTGTCCCTGGGCAACGAGGCCGCTATGTTCTTGACCCGCCCTCTGTGGGTGGTACCGTGCCATACCAATGTCCCCGATGGCTAGTCGTCGCTGTCGCCCGCCCCCCTGACCACTCCGTCCTCCTCCCACCCCCCACCCCCCCCTTCCCCCATCCTGTCCCTGGGGGGCGAGGCCGCTAAGTTCTTGACCCGCCCTCTGTGGGTGGTACCGTGCCATGCCAACGTCCCTGATGGCTAGTCGTCGCTGTCATCCCAACCCCCTGTCCCCCGCCCCCCTCCATCCTGTCCCTGGGGGGCAAGGCCACTCAGTTCTTGACTCGCCCTCTGTGGGTGGTGCCCTGACAGTGTTCCCGATTTATGTTCCTCGTTCGCTCCGCAGACGCCCAGCGTTCCCCAGCGGAGGGCGACCAGCTCCTCGTCCGCCTTCCTTGGCTGTTGACCAGCTCCTCGTCCGCCTTCCTTGGCTGTTGACCAGCTCCTCGTCCGCCTTCCTTGGCTGTTGACCAGCTCCTCGTCCGCCTTCCTTGGCTGTTGACCAGCTCCTCGTCCGCCTTCCTTGGCTGTTGACCAGCTCCTCGTCCGCCTTCCTTGGCTGTTGACCAGCTCCTCGTCCGTCCCTTCCTTGGCTGTTGACCAGCTCCTCGTCCGCCTTCCTTGGCTGTTGTCCTGCTCCTCGTCCGCCTTCCTTGGCTGTTGACCAGCTCCTCGTCCGCCTTCCTTGGCTGTTGACCAGCTCCTCGTCCGCCTTCCTTGGCTGTTGACCAGCTCCTCGTCCGCCTTCCTTGGCTGTTGACCAGCTCCTCGTCCGCCTTCCTTGGCTGTTGTCCTGCTTGTGTCCTGACTGCCGTCACTCGCTCTCACCCGGAAACTTCTGCATGCCCTGGAAAGAGGGAGGTGGATAGGAGGGCACCCGGGGTGGGAGGGCGACTAGCTCCTCATCCGCCTTCCTTGGCTGTTGTCCTGCTTGTGTCCTGACTGCCGTCACTCGCTCTCACCCGGAACCTTCTGCATGCTCTAAAAAGAGGAAGGGGTGTGGGATGGCACCCGGGGTGGGAGGGGGTGGGGGGGCACCCAGTTCTTTGCCCGCCTTCCTTGGCTGTTGTCTTGCTTGAGTCCTGACTGCCGTCACTCGCTCTCACCCGGAACCTTCTCCATGCCCTGGAAAGAGGAAGGGGGGTAGGATGGCACCCGGGGTGAAGGGCGGTGGGGGGGAGGGGAGGGGGGGGGAGGGGCACCCAGCTCTTTGCCCGCCTTTCTTGGCTGTTAACATGCCTGCGTCACTCGGTCTCATCGTAAACGTTCTGCCCTGGGGGGGCACCCAGTTGGTTTAAACAAAATTTATTCGAGACAATAAAAATACAATGAATCATTATGTGCTCATCAACAAGTTTCTTGCTTATAGGCACCCAGTTCTTTGCCCGCCTTCCTTGGCTGTTAACATGCCTGCGTCACTCAGTTTCACCCTAAACATTCTGCATGCCCTGGAAAGCGGACGGGGTGGGTGGGTGAGGGGGGGGGGTGTACCCGGTTCTTCGACTGGTGGGGGTGAGGGAAGGGGGGTACCCAGTTCTTCGCTTGCCTTCCTTGGCTGTTGTTCTGCTTGTGTCACTCACTCGCTCTCACCCTAAACCTTCTGCAGGCCCTGGAAAGTGGTAGGGGGGTAGGGAGGCACCCAGTTCTTTGCTTTGTGGGGAGGGGGGGTACCCAGTTCTTTGCTTGGGGGGGGGTATCCAGTTCTTTGCCCGCCTTCTTTGGCTGTTAACATGCCTGAGTCACTCGCTGTCACCCTAAATCTGCATGCCCTGGGAGGCCGGATGGGCGAGGGGTACCCAGTTCTTCGCTGGGGAAGGGTGGTACCCGGTTTTTCGTGTGGGTGGGTGGGGGGGGGGTACCCAGTTCTTCGCTGTGGGGGGGTACCAGTTCTTCGCTGGGGGGACCAGTTCTTCGCTGTGGGGGGTTACCCAGTTCTTCGCTGAGGAAGGGTGGTACCCAGTTCTTCGCTGTGGGGGTGGGGGTACCCAGTTCTTCGCTGGGAAGGGGTGGCGTACCCAGTTCTTCGCTGGGGAGGGGGTACCAGTTCTTCGCTGGGGGAGGGGGGGTACCCAGTTCTTCGCTGGGGAAGGGTGGTACCCAGTTTTCGCTGGGAAAGGAGGGGGGGAATACCCAGTTCTTTGCTGGGGAAAGGGGGGGTACCCAGTTCTTCGCTGAGGAAGGGGGTACCAAGTTCTTCGCTGGGGAAGGGGGGAAGGGGGCTACCAGTTCTTCGCTGGGAAGGGGTACCAGTTCTTCGCTGAGGGGGGTACCCAGTTCTTCGCTGTGGGGGGGTACCCAGTTCTTCGCTGTGGGGGTACCCAGTTCTTCGCTGGGGAGGGGGGGTGGACCCAGTTCTTCGCTGAGGAAGGGGGTACCAAGTTCTTCGCTGGGGAAGGGGGTACCCAGTTCTTCGCTGGGGAAGGGGGTACCCAGTTCTTCGCTGGGGAAGGGGGGTTACCCAGTTCTTTGCTGAGGAAGGGGGGGGGATACCCAGTTCTTCGCGGGGGAAGGGGGTACCCAGTTCTTCGCTGAGGAAGGGGGTACCCAGTTCTTCGCTGAGGAAGAGGGGGGATGTACCCAGTTCTTTGCTGGGGGGGGGGGTCCCCAGTTCTTCGCTGTGGAGGCGGGGGTACCCAGTTTTTCGCTGGGGAAGGTGGTACCCAGTTCTTCGCTTGAGAGGGGCGGGGGAGGGGGGGGGGGGGGTACCCAGTTCTTTGCCTGCCTTCCTTGGCTGTTGTCTTGTCTGTGTCCCTGATTGCTCTCAAGACTTCCAAAGCTTGAGAGAATTTCCCCGTCGAACGCAGCTTTTGAGGTGACAGTGGCTAAGCTATTCAACATCTGTTTAGGGGGAAATGGTTGTCTGTTTGAAACATGGACTTACACCAGTGTAGGACACTGGTTCAAAACGAAACGTGTACAAAAAAAGAAGGGACAAAACCAAAACGAGAAAAAATGTCACGCCGAATGGCGCAAGGGAAGTAACTCTGGGATTTGAAGTGTTTCAGTGTATAAGTTAGCTCCCTGAAATAAACGTCTCTGTATATACATACACACACACACACACATAGAACCGGCATCTTAACTTTCAGCTAACAACTGATTTCAGGAAGAAACCAAGGTGTGATCTTCAGCTAAAAAAAATAAAAAAGACTTGCTTAGGCAATGAAATTGAAAAGCCTCACCAACAAAGCATGAAAAAAGAAAGAAGCTTATTTCTATATAAAACTTTTTTTTTAATGCGCCAGCAAATAAAAGATGCTACTGGAAATTTCAGCAAGGTAAAGTCTGGAATTTTTAACCTTGTAGTATAAGATGAGTGTCGACTCTCCCTCCCCCTTCTCCCTCCCCCAACACAGTGCTGTCATTGTTAGTTTCTTTCTTTTTTCAGAGACAGTTCCAATGCCTTACACACACATGCAGGCACGCATGCACACACACACACACACACACACACACACACACAGATTTCATTTCCACTGTAGGCAAGTTAGAATGCAAAGAATTCAATAACAAGACAGAACAAAAACACCACAAACTTTAGACCAAAAACTTTATTCTGACACAACACTTTTTGTGTGTGTGTGTGTGTGCATGAAACATGCCAAATTCAACAGTCACATGGTGGCATCAGCAACTTTGATACACATGACTCGCAAGACGAACAAAACCTGACTGGACCCGCTCACCCACAAGCCAAGTTTATAATCAGCATAAAGTTCAAAACCATGAAGCACAGTTGACAGACCAAACTCCAAGCACTGGTTTACAACATCCTTCCTCCAAACACTGCCATAATTGATTATGCCATAGGTCTCGAAAAACTCTCAGCTAACAAACAGGTTTTCGTTGGTGAACAAATGGCAGAAAGTTTGTAGCAGACAACTCAAATTACATCAGGTGTTTCTTTTATAACCGCCCACTGGGATTACACCAGCACAAATAAAACCCAAATCATTTGAACAAGTAAGTAAATATGGTGCTTAAAGTCCACAGAAACCATCAGGCTTTTTATGGATGGGGTCGTTTCAATGATGATGATGAAGTGATGCTCAGTGTCCTCAGATGTCGGCTGACATGTTAGGGACAAGCCGAGACCAATGCCAAAGCATGGTTCAATAAATCTTTATGTCCACGGAAGCCAGAAGGCTCGTTAGGATGGACAGCCCAGGACGGCCATCTCGACTCTCACACAGCTCCTCAACTATGTCATTTCAATTGAGGTGGAACTCTTTTTATACCCAGGGCAGATGTGCCTCGAGGTTACCTGCGTGCTTGGATGCTATGTTGCTTCTACAGTCTTGTTATTAGTACCAAGCCTCTCGGAGGGCGCTGACAGCGTTGGTGGACAGACGCATGGAGATAAAGAGTGCCCCTTCAGCGGCGTAACCAGTTCTGGCAGAGTTTTCAAACTTTAGACAGAGCTCAGGAGCTGTGTTACGGTCGAGGTGGCCGCCCGGGGCTCCCCATCCCCAGTAGTCTATACGGTCTCTGTGGATGTAAAGCAACACTGAACAACAAACACAACTTTGATGTCATGTAAAGGGTGGGGTGATCTATTGATCTCCTGTGGTCAGTCAAGTAAATGTAACAAGGTACCAACATCAACTGCATTTTCAAAGTGTGACTTGCACTTTCACACTCTGATGACAAGGCCACATCAATCTTCACACAAGACAACATCCTTGCATAAGACCACACCTTCACACCAGACCACACCCTCACACAAAACCACACCCTCACACAAGACAACACCTTTGCACAAGACCACAACCTCACACAAGACTGCATTCTTTATACAACTTACTGTAACAGTTTTGGTGTTATTTTGAGGGTGGTGTCGTGTTTCAAACTATATTTTACCATACTTTGGATAACTTGTAAATATATATATATATTATCAACATCTTTTCTCCATCATTTCTTGCTTTTTGTAGCATCTGTTGATTTAAAAGAACACCATTTTTACTACTGACAAGAACAGTTCACATTTTACCTGTCAAAACAAACAGACCTGATCAATGGGATTGGACAAAAGCAGTTCCCTGAGACAGCAGAGATACAGACACAGTAATTGACTGATTGGTGGACTGAGCGACTGACTGATGGATGGGCAGGTTGGTAGTATGCAGTGATTGTGTTAGACAGTTTTCAAACTGGCGTGACATCTACAAGGTGGCGAAAGTTGTTCACGGAAACTGATCAGCCGTGTGTATGTGAGTGTGTGTGTGTGTGTGTGTGTGTGTGTGTGCGTGCGTGTGTGCGTGCATGCATGCGCATGTGCCAACTGTGTGCATTGTGGTGTGGTGTGGAAGGGGGCTGCACATGTGTGCACATGCATGCTGTGTTTTTGAAAACTCCAAGCACAGGTTTACATCATCCTTGCTCTGACTACTGCTATAATTGGTTACCACCTAGGTCTTTGGAAACTGTCAGCTAACTGACAGTTGTTTGCACAAGTGTGCTATCAGGAAAGGCGGCACTCATTTTCTTAACAATGCCAGCAGTCCGGAGAGAACAGTCACAGGTCAAGTCACCAGTGGTGGTGAGGTGTATTTTGATGGAAATAGCAATCACAAACAAAATAGAATTAGAAGAAGGGGAGAGGTCTTGGAAATACACAGCAGCAAAGGTTGAGTTTGAACAGGAATCACAAAACTGGCCAGATTTAGATCACAGTTAGGCTCTCTCTCTCTCTTCCTCTCTCTCTCTCTCTCTCTCTCTCTCTCTCTCTCTCTCTCTCTCAACTGAACAAAACATTAACATTACCACTTTTGTTTCAATTCAAAAACAAAACAAAAGACTGACAACAGACACAGTTTCAAGACGATCAAAGGTTTGCTGATATGTGCGATGGAATGTATAGGTTATACACACAAGCAGCAGTTACGAAAAAGGAAAAGGTACTCAATGCACAAGCACAGCCAACATTGGTGATCAGTCATTTAAATTATCAAATAAGTCCAACAAATACTATTACACACACATGCATGCATGAAACCACCCACCCACACACATGCTGGCATGCATGTGCATGTCGCCACACGACACCCAACCCCAACACACACACACACATTCACTTTTCCCTCTCTCTCTCTCTCTCCACACACACACACACACACACACACACACACACACACACACACACACACACACACACACACAGAGCAGGGGTATGGTGAGAATTCCCTGCCAAAACTTGTCCACTGTATCTTGACATAAATAAAAAGAGAATGCCCCAGTATCTTTGACATAAATCAAATGGGAGATACAGAGTCTGCTCTAGCAGGTTTTCCCTGAATTATATATATATATATATATATAGATAGATAGATAGATAGATAGATAGATAGATAGATAGATATAGATATATATATACCTTTTTTGACAGTATCAGTAAATGTCTCTGAACATTTGCCCATTTTGAATAATAAAAATAAGCATGTTCATGAACATATATATATAAAAATAAAGGCTACTGATTCAATAACTGATGATGATATGTATATTTAGTGAAGACTTCATTTACAAGTCTAATTTCAGGCACATTTTACCATAGCTGCATCACATTTACACAGGCGTTGTTTATAACAGTTAATACAGACATCTGTTACATGTAGATTTATCATAGGTGTATAGATATATATATATATATGGCTTGCATTGTATATTTGCACTATCCAAGAAGTCTGTGTACACCAGTCACAAGTGCAAAGAGATCAGTTGCATACCTGCCTCACACTTGGTTCTAGCAGGAGGTCAGGGTTCACAGATTCCAATGGAGGAGATGGGCAGGGGGAAGATTCAGAGGGAGGTGTGGGACAGGAGAGAGATTCAGATTTGGGGGGGGAGAGAGTAGATTTGGGGATGGACGAGGATAGATTACTGGACACAGAAATTGGTCAGAGTGGCATTTGCCTCAAAGACTTCTCCACCAGCTGAAACATAAGCAGATTGTAGATCAAATTTCATTTGTATTATCTGTCCATTCATTGTTACCTTTGAAAATGTGCACATTGCGTACACATGTTCTGATTACAATTGGCATTCTTTTCGGCCTTTTGTTTGTTTGATCTTGTTCCAGATGCTGACAGTCAACTTTGTTTAAGATCCCCCCCCCCCCCCCCCTCCCCCAGTACCTTAAGTTGAACACTGTCAGAAACACCTGCAACTAACACCTTTCTCAATCTGGAACCAGCCAGCTTGCTGAAAAGTGAAGTCCACTCTGCTTCACTCCATTTGAGTGAACTTTACAGATTTATTTAATCAGAAGCTTGTGCTAGGAATCAATGATTTTAAGTAGCGTTGACGCAATAGGCAAGCCTAACAATAATTATATATATTCAGTCACAAAGAGCCACCCAAGACAGTAAAGTCACAGGGCAGGTGTCATTACAAGTTACAACTCACAACTGAACTCTCAAGTTTCACATCACACGAAAAACAAAGTTAGCAAAGAACAGTAGTGGAAATCGATGAAAACAGAGCAGTCTTGCTCTCGAGTAAAAAAAAAAAAAGCTATCGTTACCACTCTTGCCCAGCTGTGCTGAAATAAACAGTTTAAAAGCAAAACAAAAAAACACGTAATCCAAGAATCTTCATAATATACAACCAAAAATGAAAGACAAATGCGCTGGTAATAGTGCCACCTCTGTAAATGAATACAATTACATAATATACAACCAAAATGAAAGACAAATGTGCTGTTAATAGTGCCACCTTTGTAAATGAATAGTATTTTCAGCTGCTATGTGGATAAGAAAACCTATCAGGGAGTGAGTTCACAGGTGCTGTACAGAAATGATACAAGTATGTAAAGGAGTAAGTATGGCATGCAAACTTTCCTTGTTTAAGAATGGCCAACCGATTTACCTACTGATATGATATAGCTCTAGAGAAACTCCACACTACGTGTTAAGATAATAATGATAATAATGATTACAAAGCCCTGGAAACATTTTTTTCTTCTCAGTGCAACTTATTTTACCTACTACTAATGATAATAATGATGATAGAATTCCGGAAACAATGCGTGCTTTCTGCTCACAATAAAACTGTTGCGCATCTTTCTCCATGAAGTTGCAGGGCTTGTCTCTGTTTAACTTGGAAGCTGGAAAGCAAATTGACTTCAATCAACGTCTAAAAAAAAACTAAAAAAAACTGTATGCCTGCTGAATAACCAGATCAAAAGGAGATCATGAGCTTCGGTCATCCAATCAAAATCTAAAGCACACAGACATACTGTCCCATGCCGGTATTTTGCGATTAAGGATTGTGAGAGGGAGGGAGGAGGATGTGGGAGGGATGGGGGAGTAGGGGGTAGTGTACTTGCAAAGCAGCAGAGCAACAGAGGTTACCTATGTACAGTAATGCTTGACCCATGAAAACATTAGAACATGTGCATGCATTTAGAACTTGATATGTTTTGCGGAGACACTTGCAGTACAGTTACACCCTGCCGTTGAGATCCCAAAGTACATTAACTTCACAGGGAGTTAGCTTGGTAGCAGTCAGTTTGCATGGCATGAAGATCATAGACAGGCTTACAAAGGCATGGCTTGCACAGTCTTCAGTATTCGTTGACTAGCACAACTGCAGGAACATGGCCTAACCCACCGATGGTGACATGACACACTGCCGAATGATGTGTCACAGAACTGACATTTATTTCACTGACAGATCTTTAACTGTGACCTTTGTTCAACCAGCTGTTCTTAAGACAACATTTAGTCAAATGACTGCTTGTTAACGAGTCCCGAGTTCTGTGAACTCGGTTTTTGGTGTCTTGAAAAACACAGTCAAACTGAAACCAGTTTTAAAACAAACTTCCTTCCTGTGAAGGGAGATAGTTCCTTCACTTCCTGTTGTGTTGATGTTCACATCAATGAAAACAAGATGGTTAGTCCAAGAAATGTTAGTTGTCCTGAAGCAGTGGACAGACTTTCATGTTTGGTAGCAGCAAAAGTGGACATACTTTCACGTTTGGTAGCAGTAAACACAGGAAGTTGATGATAACGGATCGGAGCCAGATATGAGTATGTGAGCGTTTTGAAGTTTTTCTTGACAACCCAGCTTAGCTGCTCTTGATCCCAATATAACTTGGGCATGGGGAAGTGCCTCTCACAGAATTATCTGGTATGAAATGAGTTTTTAACAATTTGAACTGTGACACATCAACATTGGTTAGCGAAGCATCATTGGACAGAATGTCATGTCACTTAACTATAGAATCAACAAATAAACAAACAGGCACTTATCAGTAACAACTAACATTAAATGATCAACAAATAAACAAACAGCAGTGCCCAGAAGTACAAGTAGGAATGTGTAGACAATGACAGGCAGACACCACGCAGTTCAGAATCGGATACCTTAATTATTTACAGTCTTGCATCGCAGGAATTGTACAATAACAGTCTCCATCCAAGGGCACACAAAACAAGAGCATTATTTACAGTCAGGCATCGCAGGAATCGTACAAAAACATTCTCCACCCAGGCTAAGGGCACACAAATAAGAGCATATTCTGGATAAGATCACATTCTGAATACAAACATGCTTTTGCTCCCCCTCCCCCTCCCTACACCCACACCCACCTGGCTCCCCCCCTCCCCCCTACACCCACACCCACCTGGCTCCCCCACCCACCCACATGGCCCCCCCTCCCTACACCCACCTGGCTCCCCCCTACACCCACCTGGCTCCCCCCCCTACACCCACCTGGCTCCCCCCCTACACCCACACCCCCTGGCTCCCCCACACACGACCACTGGCTCCCCCCTACACCACCCCCCCACCTGGCTCCCCCCCTACACCCACCTGGCTCCACCCACTACACCCACCTGGCTCCCCCCCCTACACCCACATGGCTCCCACACCTCTATTCCTAGACCCCAGAGGGCATGGTTTTAGTCAGTGATTCAAGGATTTATTATGTGTGGGTGTGGATGTGTGTGTGTGTGTGTGTGTTGGGCCATTTATAACACTCAAAGATGAGTATTTCACAGTTCTAATGTCCATTGCACTTGTCCTGCAGTATTCTGACTTGAGAATAATCATGATGGCATGAAACAGTTTGAAGTCCCCTTAAACCTCTCTGCATCGCACGCAATATTCTGACTTGAGAATAATCATGATGGCATGTTGAAACAGTCTGAAGTACCCTTAAACTTCTCTGCATCACAGACATTATTCTGACTTGAGAATAATCATGATGGCATGTTGAAACAGTTTGAAGTCCCCTTAAACTTCTCTGCGTCACACACATTATTCTGACTTGAGAATAATCATGATGGCATGAAACAGTCTGAAGTCCCCTTAAACCTCTCTGCGTCACACCATCATAGCAGGATCTTGCAGGTGTTTACACCCTCAGGAAAGTCTGATTTCGTGCCGTTTGGCTGAGGAGTTCCATGCTCGAGTGCTGGCAGTGCTCAAAACGTCACAGCAAGTTTCCTGCCTTCAGTGTTTAGGTTTTTCCACAGGACTGGCCGCAGAGTGTCTGTGTTGAGCAGGTGTGGGCAGGTGGTTTCAGTTTTTGGTTTTCCCACAGGCCTGGCCACAGGGTGGGTGTGTTGGGCAGCTGGCTGGAGGTTGGGGGGGGGGGGGGGGGGGGGGGGGGGGTGAGTAGTTTCAGTTTTTACATCTTGACAGTCTAGTAGTCCTAGTAGGTGCGGTGATGAGATGTAAGCTATTGTGTGTTTTTTCCAATGGGATAAGGTGGGGGGGGGTGGGGGGGGGGTCATCAAACGGCCATTTGTTGCTTTGTGAACAGCTAATGGTGTCTGGGGCATCCATCCTTGTGCAAGTCTCAACAACTAAAACAATGGATGGAGCCATGTCAACAAATGATGAGCAAGTAGGTCCATGTATGTACATACAACAACTGACACTTTGACAGGCACATGGGCATCTTTGTGCCTGCTGCAGGCATCAGTTGCTGGTAGGTAACATGCAGCCACATCCTTGTTAATGTTGGTAACCAATGGGTAATATACAGGCACTTGCTTCTCAGCATCAACAGCTGATGGGTGAAAACACAGGCACATGCTTCTCAGCATCAACAGCTGATGGGTGAAGACACAGGCACATGCTTCTCAGCATCAACAGCTGATGGGTGAAAACATGGACCCATTCTGGTGAACACCAAAAGCTGATGAGTAAGTGGGTGCATCCTCCTGACTGTCAACAACTGATGGGTGCATAGATGCACTCTTATGACTCAACAACTGATTGTTGCGAAGCTATCCATCTTTATGACTCAACAACTGATGGGTGCATAGATGCAATCTTATGAATCATCAACAGATGGGTGCATAGATGCAATCTTATGAATCATCAACAGATGGGTGCATAGATGCAGTCTTATGAATCAACGACCGACAGGTGCATAGATGCAATTTTATGAATCAACAGCTGATGGGTGCGTAGCCCTGCATCCTTATGACTCAACAGCTTATGTGCGCATAGCTATGCACCTTATGACTCAACAGCTGATGGGTGTGTAGCTGTGCATCCTTACAACTCAACAGCCGATGGATGTGTAGTTGTGCATCCTTATGACTCAACAGCTAATGCCATAATGGGTGTGTAGCTCTGCATCCTTATGACTCAACAGCTGATGGGTGCGTAGATCTGCATCCTTATGACTCAACAGCTGATGGGTGTGCTGCTCTGCATCCTTATGACTCAACAGCTGATGGGTGCGTAGATCTGCATCCTTATGACTCGACAGCTGATGAGAGTGTAGATCTGCATCCTTATGACTCAACAGCTGATGGGTGTGCTGCTCTGCATCCTTATGACTCAACAGCTGATGGGTGCGTAGATCTGCATCCTTATGACTCGACAGCTGATGGGTGCGTAGATCTGCATCCTTATGACTTGACAGCTGATGGGTGCGTAGATCTGCATCCTTATGACTCGACAGCTGATGGGTGCGTAGATCTGCATCCTTATGACTCAACAGCTGATGGGTGCATAGCTGTGCATCCTGCATGTCAATCAGCAGCTGCTTGGCACACCAGCGGCAGAGGAGGAGGCCATGGCGTCAGCATTGTTGGCGGAGGGCGTGACGGGCTCCCAGCTGATGACACCTCGGGCTGGCCATGGTGACCTGTGGCCACCGTAAGCAACCACATCTGGTGACAGAAACATGCTCTGACTGTACAGGTTGGCACCACAACACCTTGATGCTAGAAACACATGCTCTTTACAGGTCAGTGTGTTCACCTGATCACAAAAACGTGCTTCATTTGACAAGTCTACCTGATGACAAAAACACTCTTTACAGGTCAGTGTGTTCACTTGATCACAGAAACGTGCTTCATTTTACAAGTTTACCTGATGACAAAAACACTCTTTACAGGTCAGCAATACTACCTGGCGACAGAAACACAGCTTTACAGGTCAGTGCTATTACCTGGTGATAGAAACATACTAGACTTTACAGGTCAATACCTCCCAGGTATTGCAACTGTCTTAGAAAAACAGATTCATAAATGTTAGATCTCTGTGCACAGATCAGCAGAGACCCAGGTCTCTCAACATAAAACAGTTGAGACATGATACATTACTTTTAATTATAATAATAATAATATGTACATTTATCATGTGCTCATCAAAGCCCTGAGCACTCACATGATACATATTAACCTAAATATGATATTCTATACACATGTAGAGTATAGTCCTACCAAAACAATTTACATAAAGTTTGTTTTTTTTAATTTAAAAAAATGCACTACAAACACACACACACTGACTGTAGCAGAAACTGGGTACTGATATTAGTTAGGATGGAAATACTGTAAGAAGAGGAAGGTGTGTGACTCAGTCACTGGTCGTGGTCTAAAGGATCTCAACCTGAAGCTTTGGCGTCAACAGCCATTAATATCATGGGAGGTAACAGGCTACTACCTGTAACAACTTCTGTAAAGGATTATTTCCCTTGATTATTTCCCTAGGTTGCAAAAGGACAGGAAAGGAAATTGTTGTTTTTTATACACTACAAAAGTACAATGCCTCTGTAGGGATTTTTATTTTGGCCATAAGACAGTGCCACTCTGTTGTCATTTTTGGGGTAAATGATTTTACAATCACCTGCCTAAAGGGATTTTTGTGATTCTAAGACTCGGCTCTCAAGACACGCGTTGCTATCAAATTAAACCAGTGCTACTTGTACAACCCAAAACTGAACTCACTTGCACTGACGATCCCGGTTGACACAGTTGGAATGCGATTCAACTCTTGGCCACGCTGACGTTGGCGTCGCTTGCGGATGGCACGCACAATGAGCATCAGGGTGATGATAAGTACACACGCCAGCACAGCGATGGTCACTGCAGCAATTGTGTCTGCTAAAGACGGGTTGTCATCTTTGTCGATTATCTGCAGGTCTGCTCCGTGAGCTGAAAGGGAAAAGGAGAGGGACTTAGAAGGGTTGCTGGACTGACTAGCACTCCAGTCATAAAAAAAAGACAAAACAGCCTCTCTTTTTTCTTCTTCTCTTTTTTAACACAGGCCGTTTTGTCTTTCTTTCTTTTTTTTAGCGCTATTCTCTGCTCTGGAGCAGATTGAAAAAGCACTATATAATAGCTATGAACAATAGAGACAGACTTGCAGATATGTCAACAATAACTACTTGAGTGTATACAATCATTATGTTCGTTTTGAAGACAATTTGACGATTTGAGAGAAAAAATGGATTACTGCCCTTAGACCACAGCCTCATAAAATAATAATAAACATGGTGCTTAATGTCCACAGAAACCATAAGGCTTATTAGGGAGGGGAGAAGGGGGGTGGGGGGGAAGGGGTATGGAGGGGGGGGGGGGAGATTATATACCTATCGCTACACTGTCACCACCAGGGGAGCGGGGATAGCTCAGTGGTTAGAGTGCCGGACTCATGATCGAAAGGTCGCGGGTTCGAATCCCTGCTGGAGCGGCAGGAGAATTCTCTTCTGCAGGGTCGACTTTCTGTGCTGATTCTTATTTTGGTATCTGTTCCACCCCCCGTGTTACTGCAGTAGCACGTAAAAGACCCCGGTCATTCTGCCAAAAGCGCAGGTGGCAGGTTACAGCTAAACATGCATACACCTTATGTCTGTGGCTTTGCATGAAGTGACATGGTGCATGGTTGTATGGTGTACACAGAACGTGCTGAGATGGCAGCAGTTTCATGTGGCACCAGCCATGCCAGCGCTGTAAGTACACCACTTCGGTGGATATTCAAAAACGCCCTATAAAAATAAAAATAAAGCAATTCACTTATGTAGAATCACATGCGAGTGCAGTGAGTCTGCTCGAGAGCAGAGAATAGCGCTATATAAAAGTCAGTCAATAATAATAATAATAATGACTTCTACATTAAGATGGGCAGTGATGAGAGCCATTTTAATGTTTCATAATTGTGAGGGACAAAGTCACAAGACAGTGTCCACAGACCAAAACTTTTGAAGTGAAAGGAGAGCTGAAACAGATTCAAACCAAGGTCCCTCTGCTTACCAGCCTAATGCCTTACCGCTAGGCCAAACCAGCTCACAAAGCCTCATAAAACCAACAGCTGAGGTTTCTGTGTTAAAATTTACATTGCCAACATTGCTTTTACTCATGAATTGAGACTTCTCTTGTAAATTAACTGATGAAGACACCAAATTCACCAACATTCCTAGGATGCCATCCTTCATGAAGATCTGATCAACAAAAGTGAAAAACGACAAATCCTGACGCAAATAAGATTCAGGTGGGGGGGGGGGGGGGGGCGATGCACCCAGTAGGCTCTTTATGAAGGGAGTAGGACTCTCTTTTTTCCTTCCCCACACCCCCTCCCCTGTCCGATTTACTGTTTAAGGTCTTCCAGATCTGAATATAACGCCTGAACAATTAATTACGAGATTGCTTATTTCTACACTAGGACCTAGAAAAGCCAATAAAATTGCAGACAAAATGTCAGTAAGATTAAAAGAAGTGGGGAGGGGAACTAAACTACCTCTGTATACATTACCAGTAGTTGTAGTGGGTACAAGGGTGGTGGTTGCGGTGGTGGTGTTGCTGAGTGTGGGCTCTCCCTGGGTCATGATTCAGCTTGTGCTTTGCCCAGCAGTGCACAGGGTTCTCTCCCTTGCACAGCGGCACTGCTGTCAGGGCGGTCAACAAGGGCAGCGTTTGTCTGTGGTCAGTGCCTCTCTTCTCTCCCACTACGCCACGCCCTGTCCTCATGTTACTGTGACAGTGGGCTCCTGGGTGTCCACACTTAGGTCATTCTGGAAGAGAGTGCAAATAATATGCCCAGTCAACCAGTACGGTTATATTGGGGCAAGGAAGAGAGTGATGTGGCTTCATTCACTGATGTGATATTGTTACAGTAGTTGATAACCTAGCTGACTAACCCTGGTGTTTATTTTCAACCTACCAGTGTGTTTTTGTGTGTTTGTTTTTTGTTGTTTTTGTTTTTGTTGTTGTTGTATTTTGTGTGTGTGTGGTTGTTGTTTGTGTGTGTGTGTGTGTGTGTGTGTTTTGGGGGGAGGGGCTGTTTTGTTTTTTATTTTTCCTGAACACTGGCAAAATCAAGAAAGAACTGAGTTCACTGATGCTTGAATGACATCACAAGAAAACAACAATAAAGACCTGAATCACCCTGGTTATGGCAACCCTTACCTGAAAATGGAATGCAATTTAACCACAAGGTACATAAACTCCAATTTGGGTACATCCTCTGAAAACTGGCACAAGTGGCAGTCAGCTATGTTTTAGATTTTTGATAACTTGGCACAGCAGTCTTTTTGTTTAGTTGTTCATTTTTACACTGGAATGGGGATGGGGGGGGGGGGTCAGTGTAACTGTCATCCAACTCCAAAAGACTTTTTAAAAACTTTTTTACCTGTATGTGTGTGCACATGTATGCACTTAGAAATAACACAGTCTCTATGGATGAGATTTTGTGCATTAAAAATACCTGAATAATTATTATTATACTTATAGTACACGCGCACGCTCGTAGTGTGTATGTGTGTAACACTGAGGAAGTCAGTGATGTGTGTGTGTGTGTGTGTGTGTGTGTGAGACAGGACTGTGTCAGTGAATGTCACAAAGAGAGCAACAGTCAAAGAGAATGCTGTGGGTGGAGTGAGTTAACTGTGTCGGTCTCGGTGTCTGTGTGTCGCATATGGTCGTGATATCAATAAATGTAACAGAAAAGCCTGTCAAAAGATCATTATTCCATAACCGGCAGCTGACTAACCGTTGAAAAGCCGGCTGACACAGACAGAGTGCTTACGGTTCATGATGACACAGTTTCCTTACCTCGGCCACACGTACTATATCAAGATCCAGATCCGGATGCACTGACTCGGTCACTACTGAGCCGCCGAGACAACACCAAAACCTGAAGTCGAACAGAAAAGCCGGTGGATCATCTGCATCTAGATTTCGCCAAACATTTTCGTCAGAAGACCAAGACCTGTGTATCCTTCCTAGGACAAAATGGAGCCGCCATCGATTTCGGACGCAGACCTGTGTACACACTCACCTGTTCTGCGTTGTTGTTGTCTGTGTCACACTGTACTCAGTCTCTTGTCGCACGCAGACACACTTGGTTGGCTTCCGGAAGTTCGAGTAGTGGAGTGGACAACTTCAGTGTTCATGTCGGTTTTGCGTACTCCACTGCATAGTTGCAACAGTTGTCGGTTCAATTTGTGACAGTTAATCTAAAATAAGAAATCTGCAAATAACAGTAACAGGAAGAGAAGGGGGGGGGGGGGGAAGAAAAAAAGTGTGTGTCAGTGTGTGTGTGTGTGTGGGGGGGGGGGGGGGGGGGCAGTGTTCAATTTCAATGCCGGTTGGCCGGCCGGCCGTGTCACGACTGACTGAGTCACGTCGTGACAATCACTGAGCGGCTCAGTCACAACTAGTGAGTGACATCCGTGAAGAGACCGAGAGAGACTAAGCACGGTCATATCGTGCTCAGCCAAACTCCAACGCTTCAACGGCAAAACCCATAGCTTTCCCACTTTCTCACACCGTGCTTCGGCCCCCACACCCGCCTGCAACAATCTTCCTCAAGACATCAGGCAGTCTCAGTAACCTGCTACTCAGTCTCTCTTCCTTCAAAAGCAAACTCAAGACGGACATTAATTTTCTCTTAGAATATTTTAGCTAAGCAACATTGTTCTTCACGGGCCCATGATCAGTCAGTACTGACGGTGTGTGTGTGTGTGTGTGTGTGTGTGTGTGTGTGTGTGTGTGTGTGTGTGTGTGTGTTGCACATAGTTATGCTTGAACTCTTGTTGATGTCAGCACTAAATTACTGATAAGATTTTCCGTCTCAGTCGATGTACATTATGTCACTGACTTGTGTTATATGATGTTTGTTCATCGCTTTGAGCCGCGGGGGTAGGCCGCGCTTTACGGCAATTTGTTGTTATTATTGTAGTTATAATTGTGCCCAGCACGACATGGTCGCGCCTGGACCGGCGCCGGCAATGGACTTGTCTCCGACACGCCGGGATGTCAGTCGCGGCCGCGACGGGACCCTCTTGTTGGTCAAGTGTGTGCCCGTGTGTGTAGGTGTGTGTAGGTGTGTGTGTGTGTGTGTGTGTGTGTGTGTTTCTCAGTAATACCCGTTGGCCGTTGCCGAATCCTAGTTCTGGCAGCACTTGGACTGAAAAGTGACACGGGAATTAGTTGGGACCATAATTTACTGGGTTGTTGGGGTCATCGGTGAATTAATGTTTGAATAATTAGCTAGCACTGGCATAGGTTTGAGCGGCATCAGTTTCAGTCAAAGCAGGTGTTGTTGTGAGTCGTCAGTCACCTCAGTTATTGGTTCGTGACTTTAAGGGTCGTGAAGCACGTACTAGCTAAAAATAAATTATCAAAAAAATCGGACAGAACGTGGAGCACGTGCCCACGGGGGAAAAAGGTTTAGTCACATGATTGATGCATCTGGAGCGTTCCAAGTATTGCGTTTTGGGAGGGGGGGCGAGGGGATAAGCTTCCTGACTGTTTGCGCTTGAGACAGGACGTAAGGTGTCCAAGTCTACCTTTCTGGTGTTTGAGTTGGACTCGTCCGTTACCCGAGTCAATCCGCGTGTTTCCTTCATGTCCTTCATGCTTTTCAGTTCAGCTCCACTTTAGCTCAGGAGCCGTGTAAAAGTCGAGGTGGACGTCCTGGGCTCCGTCCCTAATAAACGTATGGCCGTTCCTGTCGGGACGTAAAGCAACACTTAACCAGCACAGCGAGGAGGGTGGCACAGTGTCAGCGGTGAAAATTTCAACCACGTTTTATCGATGACCGGTCCCACGTTTTATCGATGACCGGTCTTATCGATGACCGGTCCCACGTTTTATCGATGACCGGTCTCATCCGTTTTCACAGCCGGAGTCTGGACTGCTGGGCTACGTGTCCAAGTTACTGAAAGCATGCCCTCTCCGTTCAGCAAAATACACTTCGTGGTGTTCAGGCTGGAATCTAAGCCTACCTGTGCATGACGAATGAACATTGGCTGAGACTAGACAGACCTGTGACAGTTCTTGCGAGGCTGAAATCAGTAGTGACTAGTACCACCGAAAAAAAGTCTTAGTCGTTTTGACACCGCAAGACAACACCGTTGGTATTTGCCGGAAGACCAGAGACGTGATGTGTGTCGGGTGCGGAGCTCAGGAGCTGTGTGAAAGTCGAGGTGGACGTCATGGGCTCCCGTCCCTAATAAACCTACGGTTTCTGTGGACGTAAAGCAGCACTTCAGCCATGCGTCGGGTGCTTGCTGAAGTAAGGAATGCCATCAGGTAAGCGTTCATTTTTTATTTATTTTTTACCGAGTTGTTGCTGCAGCCGCCGCTGTTTTTTGTTTGTTTTTGTTTTGTTGTTTTTTTGTTTTTTATGGTGAATGCATGTAAATGATTCGCCGGCGCTCATGAAAGTAATGCAGGCTATGCAATATCGAGCGGCAGGTTACTTCTCAGTTGCGGCCAAAATATGCGAGGCTGGTTCTTGGATTTTAACATCCGCATCGGGTCTTCTTCCCAGTAGTGTCCAACTTTAACATTTGTGAAAACTGTAGCCTCCTGACAACCAAAATAAGGTAAAGCGTAAAGCGACAGTAACATGGTGGCTGCCGGAGTGGGCGTGGACCGAATTAACTTTTTCATTTCGGTTTCCGGCCCAGCGACTGTCTGTCGACTGCACGGCCCCAAGGAGGATTACCCTGTAGCCCTAATCCTGATGTTCTTACAGTAGGCTGGTTCTCGTTACTGAGATGATGATTATCGTATGCGAAGAGGGGTGTGGCTGACGGTTAGGGGGTGGGGTGTGTGTGTGTGTGTGGGGGGGGGCGGGGGGTATGAAGGGGTCCCTGGTACTTACCAAGCAGAAGTGCCACTGTTACTGTACGTGGAGCTGCTTGCTGACAGGCATGTTGCCGCAGATGTTGCTGTAGCTGTGGCCTATGGTGACGTTCATTACTGAATCTCTCAAAACTGATGGCAGAGGCTACAGTGATGCCATTCGCCGAAGTAGTGAGTGCGCGTTTGCGCCCCCAAAGGGAGACTGGGGATGTATCTTGCCGTCAATAATCTCAGGGCTGTTATTTGATTCCGCTTCCTTATCTCTTGTTTCTTTGCCTAGTTCTCCGGCTCTTGCTGTCTACTCTTAGTTATCACGCAAGGTCGGTTCACCAGGCTTGTTTCAGAAGTCTCCAGTTTTCGTCAAAAGATTGGTCTTTGTTTTTTGTTGAATGACTCTTAAGCAACTTACTAGGACTAGGAGATCGATGGTTGTTAGGTGGTATGTGCAACTTGCTGCCAGGTACATAATTATAGCACAGGTATTTGCTATTATGCATTTATATAACGTGTTTTCTCTCTCGTTGTTGTATGCATTTATATAATGTTTTTTTTCTTCTTCTCTCTCTCGTTTGTTGTTATATGCATTTATACAACGTGATTTATTTTTTCTGTCTCTCTCTCTTTGTTGTTTTTTCTGTCTATATTTTTCTTTAATCTGGTATTGATAGACAGAATAGACCATACCAGCATGTCCTAGCCTTTTTCTTTTTTTCAACAGGGTTATTGTTTTGTAAGGAGTTGTTCTGTGAAAATTTATTTGTGTGTATATTGTTCGTTTTCATTTGTGTATGGGTTGGTTTGGACTTAAAGGGTCATCCTGCCTATAGAGGGCTGGGAAATCTGAAACAAATTTTCTCCAAAGTATGACACGGTCACCTTGCTGCTGGTTTATCACAAATATCTGCTTTCTATCAGCTAAAATCATTGTGTTGATGAAAGTTAATTTGGTCTTATTTCAAGCTTTGAAGCAAGGACAATTGCAATACAAATGGGCAGGGTTTATCCAGGTCTTGGACAGTGCTGTGCTTTCAGTTTCACACAAATCAGTCACTTCAACATTCCATGGCCAGCCATTACTTTCTGTTCATGATTTATGCCCCTCAAAGCTCCGTCCTTTTGCCCAAATTGAAACGTGTGAGTGCACATATGCAAATTTTCAAAACCTGAAGGTATACCTTTGGGGAACCAAGGCTTTAAGAAAATAATGTCCATGATGAGAAGAGTTTTGAAATTGCATGTGCATTTATATCTGACAGAGTTTGATCATCCTGAGGTGATCCTGTGTGGTTGGTAGGACATTAAAATCCAATTATTAACCAGCTAGTTTTTTTCTAAGTGTAGGCACATTGTGAAAACCTTCCTCTTCTCACAGTATTTCCATCCTAACTAATATCAGTACCCAGTTTCTGCTACAGTCACTGTGTGTGTATGTGTGTGTGTGTTTGTAGTGCTTTTTTTTAATATTTTTAAATTTTTATAATACTTTATGTAAATTGTTTGGTAGGACTATGCTCTACATGTGTATAGAATATCATATTTAGGTTAATATGTATCATGTGAGCGCTCACGGCGTTGATGAGTGCATGATAAATGTACATTATTATCATTATTGTGAATCTGTTTAGAAAAGTAGTAACCACAACAACCACAACAAATCCAAAATAAATTTTAAAAAATCAGGGAAAAAAAGAGTTCCACTTGTTCAAAATAGTGGTGAGTTATGGCTCAGGCCATTCAGAATGAAGATGGGGTTCAGCCCATTTTGTTAGGCTGACTGGCCCCAAAACAGGGTTCAGCCCATTTTGTTAGGCTGACTGGCCCCAAAACAGGGTTCAGTCCATTTTAGCACTGAGTTCAACCTATTTTGTGTATGGGAAAGGAAGGGTACTGGTGGGGGTGGGGTAGCAAGTGCATGCATGTGTGTGTAGAGATAAACAAGTGATTAGCTGGTTCCAAATGACGACTCCTATTGGTCTCACATGCACAACTTTCGGTCTGCTAGATCAGGGTCATATTGGTGTACACAAACACGTACATGTACATACAAAATGTGAAGCAGATCTTCACTCCAAAGTTGTAACACACATAAAACATGTATGAATAGCTTCACACACACACACACACACACACACACACACACAGTACCATGTATTATAAAGAAATGTCATAAAACATCGTATTACTAGCAAAATGCATATTTATTTGTTTTGTTCTAGGTTCTGCTGTTTAACATTTCACATATCAAAATATGATGTACATACAATACCAGGTCACACAAAAATTCACTTCATGAATAGAAGCAGCTTTATATATTTTCAACTGCTGTTTTCTTTAAACAAAAACTTTCATGTGTCAGAGAGGGTGAAGGCACACACACCAAGCAAAATGATTAGAGACTAGAAATCACTAGCTTTTTGTCCACAGCATGCTACACCTCAGTCAACGGCAGCATTTTGATATGGAGAGAATGTTTTTCTCTCAAAAAAGGCAGCTTTCAAAAGTCAAAATTTGGAGACAAAGCCCAGGAACATGAAAGGCATTTTAGGCAAATGGAATTTAAAATGATCGTGAGCATATACATATGCATCCACATTGGGGTGACAAGAAAAATGTCCATTTCTAGCAAGTCTTCCCTATTCGCCAGTCACCCAATATGTACAGGCTGTAACTGAACACATCTGAAGCTTACTGTTCATCAGCTGAACATCTGAACAGGAGAGAACATAAAATACAACCACAGTGTTGTTGTTTGTAACAAATTTATTTGTCAAACACAAAATATATGACAGAAAGTTGCAAGGATGAAGACAATGTCTGTCACATTTTCAAAATGTCCATCAATACACAATAACTTTAAATGCTGGATTTGACTGAGACAGTGATGGACATAGTGATGCAGCTAAGAAGCGAAATCATTCTACTGAGTATTCGATGTATGGAAGTATTTGTGATGGTTTAATGTCATCAGTAATTTACTTTTGGAGAGAAAAAATCCAAAGTTTTCAGATAAGTGGGTGGGCCTTCACTTTCTGTGAATAGAAAGTAGGTCAAGACCCTGGAAAAGAAATGATAGGATGAGAAGAAAAAAAGTGTGCCGTTTATCTTTTACAAAGGGGTAGTTACAGACCAAGGCAGCAATGGTGCTTTTACAGAGAGATCAAGGTTTTAGCTACACACAAACTTCTTCTCGCGTTGCTAATGTTACAAAAAGCAGGCGATTGTCTTCGAGGCAGAGCTCCTTTGCCCATCATAGGCACACGCACTAAGTAAATGAGAATGGGGTGATTGTCCTTGTGATGGTGTCTTTCTTGTGCATATTTATAAAACTGAGCACTGCATTAGCAAAGAACATGCTGATTAAATGAGAAGAAGAAAAAAACTGGAAAAAAAACTGAGTACACAGCTAAGTACAAGTCCATTCTGGTATACAGTTGTGGCATATTCCAGGGCAAGCCCACTTGTCCGTCTCTTTTGACGTGTAATATTTGACGGTTCATTTCCGTGCCCCCCTCTTCCTTTTCTCAATGCCCAGTGACTAGATGTTGAGGGGGACTGGCGCTCAGACCTCCAGGCACCAAACCAGCTTGTGGCAAGACTGTGTGGTCTCACATGTACATGAATACATGAGGCTTTTATGTATACTTGCTGTACATTTTACACACCTACAGGCCCCCCTCTGAGGGTAGTTTATATGTGGACCAAAACTGAAAGCTGAACAACTAGGGCTGTGAACTATTGCCGTTTCAAGTCTTATATGATGATACAAATCATGAAGCACATTGATAGCAACGCATATCGAGAACACATTCAACTCAAACTCAAACTCGTTTGATTTTAACTGTTATTGCACTTATTGTGACTTTAGTATATATATATATATATAAACAGAAGAGGAAAAACATGTCAAGTTGCTTTCTGTACAATTATCAACTTTACAATAATAAATACAAATCTGCTTTGAAGAGGAGAAGAAACGTCGAGAAACCTTGGTCCGTAAGACAGCAATACCCCCAACCCACAATCCCCCACCCTTCCCAGAACACCATCCAACACACACAGTTAAATATTTAGCAATAATACTCATGGGCCATTCTAATATTGTACAACGCAATTCATTGTTCTAATAATAGATAAACACGCAAAGTGCATGTTGTTCTAAGAACTAGTTCATTTCGAAATTCCGTGAGATTCAATGATCTAGGCTTTAAGAAAGCTTATCACAATCTTGCTTTTCATACGAATGTGCATAGTTAAAACAGCCTGGCGAGGTTTCCAATTTTTTTTTAGACTTGTCTAAGAGTTTACAGTTCCTCGCTCCGCTAAGCATATCACAGGCATAACTAGCAAAACCACCCAAAAAATCTCAGAACAAAAAACCCTACGCTGGTTATAAAAATTGAAACGGGGACACACATGGATAATCTCTGTACATTTTACTCCTATCATAACAGCACTGTTGTATGGAGAGGGAGAAAAAATGGTAGATTGCATAAATGGTAACACCATTAAAATTCAGCAATGACCAGCATTGTCAGAAGAATACTTTCAAATCATCTGCCTTTTGAGCATTTCGTCAGTCTTCCAACCTGATTATTTGCATCTCCCATGGAGGATGTTTCACAGACTGTTCAACAGAAACTGATGAAGCAATGCACAGCCATGTTTGGTAATTTTTCATGTCTGCATGTGCTCCATGGACAAGTTTATATTTTTTTCTTCACTGTCAGTTTTCTCCAATACTTCATTTTTTTTTGTTTAAATGACGGACATCATAAATATATTTACAGATGCTTATCTTGCAGATTATTATTGGACACAAAAGTGTGCCAGGAGGGAACTGTTGGTGAGAGAGATATGGAAGATCAGTTTATGGATGTAATTAATCTTCCAAGTTCTGAGATTTTTCAGCAAATAAAGCATAAAACTCCAACCTAACTTTGAGAGAATTTGAACAAAATCCACAGAAAAAAAAAAAGAAGGGACCCCCCCCCCCCCCCAAAAAAAATGAAAAAAATGCAGCACTTGCAATAAGATACAAACGAGTGATGCAAAGCAGCGAGAGAGACTTGTGTTACTCTACCACACCAAGTTTGGAGAGTGAAAGACGTGGGCCGAGACAGCTTGAAGTTTACTGATAGTGCTGTCTGCAGGCAGGCAGGCAGGCAGGCAGTCGGTCCTCTCTCCCCAACCCCCATCCACAACAGGGACAGACAAAAATCACGCACAAAGCAACTCTTCCTTCCCACAATCACCATGCAGTCACACTCGGTCCGCGTAGGCCTCCACCACCTTGAGCTCCTCCTCTTCCAGACCCGTCTTCAGAGTCCGCCTCACTGCACAAGCATCAACATCCAGTGGTTATTTGTTTGGTGCTGCGTGTCCCCCCCCCCCACACACACCTCTATGATGTGGAATAGGCATACAAGTTTATTACAGGACTTGGAAACAATTACACAGGAGTACGAGGACTGTAACGAGTATCAGTACACATTATTACTGTCCAGTGCACAAGAACAGATATAAGAGAGTATCAGTACACATTATTACTGTCCAGTGCACAAGAACAGATATAAGAGAGTATCAGTACACATTATTACTGTCCAGTGCACAAGAATAGAGTATCAGTACACATTATTACTTCTGCCCATCACTATACTGGGCCAGTTAAACTGGGAATGTAAGTAAGTTATGCTGCTATAACTACAATGTGGACTACAGATAGATTACTATACTGTTACAGTACTTGATACAGATTATTATACTGATACAGATTATTATACTGTTATAGTACTTGATACAAACAGGAGGTATACAAACATACATGAACTGTGTACCTAACAGTTGTATATATAGTTCTGTGAGCAGTTGCATTAGCAGCTACACTCCCTCCCCCCACAATTTCATTAAACCGCAATCAGCCAGATCCAGGCTCAACCACTCTTGTGTAAATTACATGTGGATCAGGAGTGGTGAAAGTCGAATATGTTAAGTATCATAGACATAATTATGTTGTGATTAGCTATGTGGGTTGACTGATGGGTGTAAGATTATATATAACAGAGTGGGTGAAATGGTCCGTGATGCCCCACATGTCAGTGTATCTGGTGTACAGTTGCTTTTTTCTTCCCCCTCACCCCCACTGGTGTACACTGCCATTCAACACTGGCAATATCGGCACAAAAACCACAGCCTTCAGCACCACACACGTATGGTAAACATATGTCTGGGAGGGAGGGATTACCTATAAAAACTGGTCTAAAAGGTAAGCTGGGAGAGAACATTCACTGTTAATTGCAAAGCACAAAATTGAACACCAAATGTAGTTAGTGCCGGTATTTGCATGACCAGAAAGCACAAGTCTCCAAATGTGAATACCTTTCCATGTCTACAGCTGTTATATAGTTTTGGTTATTTTCAGTGTCAGGGGTACCAGTTTTAATGATAATGAAGCTGACCCAAACTGCATGACCAGAAAGCACAAGTCTTGAAAAAAAACTAAAAAACTTTTCCATGTAATGATGTTTACAGCTCTTACAGTTTGGGTTATTTTCAGTGTCAGGGGTACTAGTTTTAATGATGCTGACCCAAATCCAACAGGTTTAGAGAGTTTGTTAGTCAAATGACACCGAGCATATATACATGTTTCAAGACTTCTCAATGTGTAGGTATGCATGCACATGCTACCCTCAACATGGGACCTATTTTGTGACAATTTGGTTACCGAATGCCCTCTGCAAACAGATTTAAAAAAAAAAAAATTAAGGTCTAACATGCACACACAAAATGTTTGTAAACTTCTACAATCCACTGCACACAAAACAGAAGAGAAAGAGAAAAAAAGAGGAAAAAAACAGGAGATAGAGAGAGAGAGGAAAAAATCAGCCTGAATATCTTTTTTTTATTGGCGCTACAACACTGCATTGTGCTGGACATAATCTTTCAATGCAATCATATCCTGAAGATAAATACAAGAAAAGAATCTGAGTAACAAAATTTAATTTGTATACTATATATAGTACATGATTTCTAGACCTGAAGAACAGACTGGACAATTTCAGTTTATATCTTTTAAGCTTGGGTTGGGTTTCACGGCACATTTGGTGGTGTTGTTACAAGTTTCATTTAACACTGTGTGAAGCCCAGGAGTACTATAAACAAACCTGTCCTTTAGCTGTATATGGGGGTTCCTTTCAGGTTAATATTTGTGTCCTCTCCCTGGTTTTGTGCATAAAAGCTTTCATTTTCTGCTTCCCCACACCGCCATGCCTTCATCTGTCTCCTTCAGATAGGAATAAGTGAGTTAAAAGCCTCATTAAAGTATTAATTTGTAAATATGCTTTTTGCTAAATGAACCCAGAGAAATTTCTTACCTCATGTTCTTAAAACCAGTAGGGAATTGTTCTTCTGTCAGAAGTAGCCATTAATTGTTCTTCCGTTAGATATATTATTTAGCCACAATCCTTATTCCGGTTATTCTCCATTTCTTACAAAATGTCACTTATCGGTTTCCACGCCTCTGGCTGGAATTTACTCAGTGTGGTTGCTTACCACCAAGCAGCTGGAGGTAGGAAAATGTTGAAAGAAAGAAGTCAGTATATTAACACCAGAAGCAAAAATGACCACTCGCATTACCTCAAAATGCCAACTGGGCCAATTGAAAGAAAAGACGTGGTATTATATAGAACAGCACACTGTGGCAGGGACTTACTGTACTTAGTGGGACGACAAAGAGTCAACAGAGGGAGCTAGTACGGGAGCCACTCTGAAAAGGGGCAGCAGACCATGTCACAGTTCACTTAGTCGTGGGGCCACTCAAGATGTAGTAGTGAGCAAAAGGTACTGTACCATGATAATTAATGGAGACCTATCTCATCTATCAGAATAGAGACTGCTCACAGCTGGAGAGGGAATCATGAAAAACGCACGTTTATATGTATGTATATATGCCAAATAAAAACCATCATGAAATCATTGTAACATCTCATTAACACATGCCACAGCAAATCCGTTCAAGCGCTTGCTGCACCTTGAGGCTTTTTGTACATGCAGTTTGTTTACAAAACTTTTGAATGCAATTTTCAAAATTTCAAGCCGGTTATGAATATTCCACCAGTTTCATTTTTCTTTTCTTTTTTATTGCAACAGCTTTCAATGCAGGAGTAACTGACATGTTTGTGACCAGTTTCTACTGGCAATTCCAGAGAAAATGGTCACTGCAATTGAAACAAGCAAAAGAAAGTGAAGAGCAGGAGCAGTACTAATAACAGTAAATGAACATAATCAGAAAAGAGAAATAGGACAACTCCTGCTTGCATAAATGAATTGAAAAGGACCAAACAAGAATAAATCAAATCTAGCATCTCCGTGAAAGAACTTGACTGCTGAAAAGCACAATGACTCGACTTGACGAACACAAAAGCCACAAAGAGCAGCACAGAAGCCCCCAAAAAGCCTTAAACATTGCATTTTGGAATGCAGCAGACTTCAAACAAACCTGACCTGACCTTGCCATCAGTACCCAAAGGGAGCTGACTAGAGCTTGAAGGATGTCACATGAACACAACAATGCTTGCAGGATGATGTACATTTGGAGTTACAATGTGCCCTGTATATTTTACCCTAAATGCCAGGAGGTTATGGTAGGAAATTTGGGTCTTTGTTGCTGTGTTCACGTGATGTCTTTCAGGTCTGTTGCTGCGTGACATCGTTCATGTGCCACTGAATTCTATGCTTCATTTCTGTTTCAGATCTTGCCATCAGTAGCTACATCCCTGACCAGTCAACATAGGGTTTGTTTTGGGTCAATAGTTGTCCCCCTCCACCCCCAGTTTAGCGAGACATTAATAACAATGTTTATTTCTGAAGCAGCAGCAGGTAACAGTTCTGCAGCAAACGTCTGATTTCCCACGAATGATCTGGAGGTCCCACTGTACACGGCAACACTGAGCAACACACTCCACCAGATTTCAAAAGCTGAACACTTGGAAACACTCACCTTTGAACACAGTGCGGACTAGCTACCCACAAAAACACAGCTAAATAGTGCAGCGGGTTGACGGGTGAAGGAGGACCTATCTGTCCATGCTTTAGCTCTAGGCACCACTGGAGTCTCCTGACCAACCAGTTACATGTGCACCCTACCAACCACTACTACAACATCAACTGTGCAGTTTCTCTTCTAGTAATTTGCTCAGAGCTGCCACATTTGCTTTTTATGTTCTGTTTTGATTACCAGATAATATTCATTTACGTAAATCTACAGAAAATTGCTAATCACAATTAATGTGTCTGTTGCATGGGGAAAACCTGGAATTTGCAAAATGCAGCCATGCATAGCCAACAAATGTTAAAGTTTTTAGTTAACAAAAATGTCTGTTTTTCTGCAGACTAACGAGCAAAAGTGTAAAAGGAAACAAACATGAACTGGTAACACCCAAAAGTGTTATCTCTTCCAGCAAAATAACCTCAAGACTGAGACTGGCTAGAGAGAGATGCCTAAACGGTAGCAAATGCAAATCAGCTAACGAGCCATCAATCAACAGAACGTTTGCCACATACATCAAACAGGCAGTTTTACCTAGTAATCACTATCCCAAAAGGCTGAAAGAAAGAAAAAAGAACTCTTGAAACAGTTGACAGATAAGAAGGAAGAAAGAACAACAGATGAACAAAGGAAACAAGGAGAGATGAAATTGGATGCAAATAAAACTGTCAAAAAGACTGCACCGTCTCCAGATGAAACAGCCTGGGACAGGAGACAAAATGTCAACGACTCATCAGTGTTATTTTACCCTGAGGCAACCTGGTGTAGTTGACACACACGATACTAAAATCTACCAGTTCCCACCAAAACAGATTTAAAAAGAAAAAGAAATACCCTGAACAGAAAAAAATGACACTGAAAGTTTCAATGAAGTGATCCACAAAAAGGTAGCATTGAAGAACAGAAAACAGTGAAGGACTCTTAATTGCAGTAGAGGAGGTGGAGGCTGTTTACAGCTGTCTGAACAAGCCTATATCTGAACCTGAATTGGGGGGGGGGGGGGGGGTACTGCACTTTTGAGCAAAAAACAACTGAAATTTAATAACACTCACCAACAGAAGCTGAAGAGCTTGTGTATATTTAAAATGTGAAAATCAGTACAGTAACATTAGGGCTGTATTACTTCTTCTTTTTTCTGTAAAGACTCAATTTTGGACTAAAAAAAACAATATTGTTCTGACAGCTACAAACAGCCTATGCTGCAACATAAACGTTTCACACAAGGAAAGCTACCACAGAGTGACCAAAATACACTAAGCCCACTCCCACTGCTGTGAACAATCAAAGTGTGCAAAGAGACTAAAGCTTCAACTGCAGTTTGCACCACACACAACAGAAGATCTTTTTTTAATTTAAAGACAACCAATCATTACAAGAAAACTGATTAAGAGACTGTCACACAAACGGACAAACACATGTGCCAACAACGCTTACATGATTTGCGGTGATTTCTTGAACGCCTGCGTTCACGGTTTGGTTTGTTTATGGGAGCTGCTGCTGTCCGCACGCATGCTTCAAGGATTTCGTCATCACCCGTGTCGTACATCTCCGAGTCTGTGGTCATCCCACCTCGTGAGGAACCCAATGACCTTGCATCTGCACACACATACACACACAAAAATGGTGTCTAAACCAACAAATAGAACAAAACATGGGAAATGTGATGTTCAGCCACCAACCATCCCTATGGGAGAGAACATTTCTGCGGGAAAACCCAAGTCAGAATTCACAATGTTTTTTCAAACATTTTGCTCGCATTCCAGAAATGGGACATTTACAGAAATGGTTCAACTGAGCAGTGAACTTTAAACATCTGTGCAATTCTCCACAGCGTGTCACTGCAAGAGATAATGTTACTGATGACACCATGAAAAATAAATGATACTTTGAACCAGGTAAGCTGGCCTAAAGCTAAAATAGTACACCATGGCAAACTTATCTCTTCAATCAACAGAGTACACAAATGCAGTGATGGGATCTGGAACAACACTACTGACCTAACTTGTAATGTCAACATATGGCAGATTATAAAACCGAAACAAAGACATGTATATTTCCATGCCAGCCTCAATTTTTAACCTCATCTTGTTAACCAAGTCCTGCTGCAAACAAGAATCTGATAGGCTGACATATGATCTACCTCCACTGCGATGTCCTAAACAAACAAAAAATGTCGTTTCAAATATTTGTCTCCAGAAAGTGATGTGGCAAGGCCATATTTTGATACATTTTTGCTTCATGTCATATTTTTATGTCTTACATATTATGTCTCCATCAGGTTTTGCTCTACTCTGATCATTGTCTACATGCTGCTGCCAGCTTTGTTCCTCAATACTCGGCCTGCCTCAGCTGCGGGATCCACCATGTAGTCAGAGTGCCTTGGAGTCTGGACATTACATTTACAGCAATTGCTTTCTTCTTCAGATCATGTTTCTGTGCAGTTCGAGTTTGAAGAAAAATACTTTGCTGCAAATTCATTCTGATGTCTGCAATACAACCTACAGGAATCATTCACCATTAAAAAAATGAATATATATGCTTCAGTTTCACTTTAGCATTAATTAGTAGGCCTTTTGCAAAAGAACTGAGCTAAACTTGCTACATATCTTGGGGAGAGGGGGTAGTTCAGCGGTAGAGTGCCAGACTCATGATTGAAAGGTTGTGGGTTTGAGGAGCGGCAGGATAATTTTCTTCTCAAGGGTCAACCTTCTGTACTGACTCATTTCAGTATCCGTTCCACACCAATGTTACTGCAGTAGTACATAAAAGATCCACCCCCATGCTACCGCAGTAGCACATAAAAGATCCAAGTCATTCTGCTAAAAGTGCAGGGGGCAGGTTACAGCTAAACACACATGCACCCTGTGCATACGGCCTTGCTTGAACTCGCACTGTAGAACTGGCACATGGTTGTGTAGATTACACAAATCATAGATCGAGAAGGCAGTAATTTCACATGGCACCAGCCACGCAACAACCAAATAGTGATGTAAGTACACTAATTCAGTGGCTATCAAAAAACGCCCTATAAAAGGTGACAGTCGCTTGTTCAGAATAGCAAACGACAAGAGTGCAGCAAGTCTGCTCAACAGCAGAGAACAGCCCATTACAGAAGCGGTTACCAACAACCTAGCTTCACTTGCCCAGTTTTATCAACAACAGATCTTCACTTACCCAGATTTTATCAACAGATCTTCACTTACAACAACCTAGCTTCACTTGCCCAGTTTTATCAACAACAGATCTTCACTTAAAATAACCTAGCTTCACTTGCCCAGTTTTATCAACAACAGATCTTCACTTGCCTAGTTTTATCAACAACAGATCTTCACTTACAACAACCTAGCTTCACTTGCCCAGTTTTATCAACAACAGATCTTCACTTGCCCAGTTTTATCAACAACAGATCTTCACTTACAACAACCTAGCTTCACTTGCCCAGTTTTATCAACAACAGATCTTCACTTGCCTAGTTTTATCAACAACAGATCTTCACTTACAACAACCTAGCTTCACTTGCCTAGTTTTATCAACAACAGATCTTCACTTACAACAACCTAGCTTCACTTGCCTAGTTTTATCAACAACAGATCTTCACTTACAACAACCTAGCTTCACTTACCCAGTTTTATCAACAACAGATCTTCACTTACAACAACCTAGCTTCACTTATCCAGTTTTATCAACAACAGATCTTCACTTACAACAACCTAGCTTCATTTACCCAGCTTTTACAACAACCTAGCTTCACTTGCCCAGTTTTATCAACAACAGATCTTCACTTACAACAACCTAGCTTCACTTACCCAGTTTTATCAACAACAGATCTTCACTTGCCCAGTTTTATCAACAACAGATCTTCACTTGCCCAGTTTTATCAACAACAGATCTTCACTTACCCAGTTTTATCAACAACAGATCTTCACTTACAACAACCTAGCTTCACTTACCCAGTTTTATCAACAACAGATCTTCATTTACCCAGTTTTATCAACAACAGATCTTCACTTACAACAACCTAGCTTCACTTGCCCAGTTTTATCAACAACAGATCTTCACTTAAAATAACCTAGCTTCACTTGCCCAGTTTTTATCAACAACAGATCTTCATTTACAACAACATAGCTTCACTTGCCCAGTTCTTTCAACAACAGATCTTCACTTGCCTAGTTTTATCAACAACAGATCTTCACTTACAACAACCTAGCTTCACTTACCCAGCTTCCTTCTGCTCCTCTGGCCTGGGAACCCCCTCTCATCAGCACTGGCGTAGCCGTTCTTCAGCAGGTTGTGCAGTTCCTCATCCTGCTTGCTGGACTTGACAAAGTTCTCCGTCTGAATGACAAAAGATGGGCGTCACCGCTGGAATGAGCAGGGGTCAAACCATGGAAACTGACGATAGTTCCTGCTACTAATTACCTTGTGCACTGAAAAATTATCAAATCAAGAAATGGTAATCGGTAGTACATAATGTCCAGTTCTCTTCAGCCAAAAAACTTGTCAGAAGACCCGTCTGTAAGACGCTAGGTCTGTGATTCTGATGCTGGTCTGTGCAGCTTTTGAAAATGAACTCTTCATGTAATTGACACGGGGTGCTTGCAGGCTGGCACAGCAAACCCACCACCACATGCACCCCAGCCCATCATCTAGGGCAGACAGATATTTCCTTACATATAGCAGGGATGTAGTTTGGTATCAGACCTCAGTCTCTCAAGCTAACAGCCTGAAATGTCCGATCATTATCACAGGAGGTGGACAAAATAAAAGATTGGGGGGGGGGGGGGGGGGGGGGGGAACTAAAATGCACTTGACTGACAATCCCCATTCTAAAGTTTATTTTCCTTTGTGACCCTGGACTCACCTCGTGGATCATTTTGCCACGCGTCTTCTTCCTCTCCCGCTGGTTGGCCTTCTTCTCCAACATGTGCAGGACCTTGTCGCGTGTGGTGCGGTACTCCAGGGCAAACTCGCTGATCACCTTGCAGAACTGGTTGATGCGCATCTCCTTCGCTTCGTGCAGCGGCAGGCCCATGTACAGCAACAGCTTGTTGTACCTGATGCAAATCAATGCAAAACCATCTTTTGTACCTTTTTTTATTTTTTTATGCCAGAAAACCCCTCATCAATCAACTAATAAATTTAAAGGGGACACCAAGCAAGGGTGCAAGTTGGGGGCTGATGCAGAATCAGTTTCTTTAGGCAAATCTTGCTGGGTAATATTTCTACAGAAGATTAGTTGGATATGCTGGCAGTGAGAAAAAAGCCTGACGCAGGTGTTGTACTGTACCTGTTGATCACTCGTCTGTGAACAATCTGCAACAGCATAATTCTCTCTGCTGCATCTGCCAAGAATAGTGACATTCTGAAACACAGCAGACAGCAAATATTAAAAACTTTCACCTTGCTCTTTCCAAGGAAATAAAAAACCTTATCCCTCAGTGGTGGCAAAACAATCAATCAACCGATGCAAATACAACACAAACAGCTACTCCAGTAATTGTGGTATTCAATGAGCAGTCCACTTACATTCTGGTCAGTGTTGCCTTGTCTGGTTGCAGGCATTGCTAACCAGTATCACCTGGGCAAAAACTTAACATTGGAACTCTTTAAAAAGCAATGCTGAATAAACTTCCAAGAGACTAGATACTGAGCAAGACACCATCTTCAACATAACAATCGATCAAATAATTGAGCAATACACATTACACACGTAAGTATTGAAGAAAACTCACTTTCCCTTGAGGTCTGTGGAGCTGCCGTCATGTTTCAAGATTGCACGTAAATGATCCCAGGAGGCTTTGCAGTCGTACTCCATCTTGTCCAGCTTGTGTGTCAACTCCTCCCAGTCAATCTGAATGCAGAAAACGCTCCTGACTTTCAGATAAATGTAAACAATGGGTTCTAACAGCAACTGGAATGGAATTCACATCATCATGGAATCCCAACCTCAACCCCAACTAATTCCATCTGACCCTTCCCCCAGTTAACCCCATCCCTACCTAAGGGGGATTACCCTGAAAATTTGGAGATTGTGTTTTTGTCCCAATAAATAGCGTTCTTTTGAACCTTTTATTGTTTGGACCTTATGACTGTAACCTTCTTCTTTTTTCCATTTCTAACCTGTGCAGTCACCTACCCGAGAGCATCGTGTAATGGGTCCAATCTCGGAATACAGGTCAGTGGTGTCAGGGAACTGCTCAATGATGAGGTTACACAGGTGGTACAGCAGAGAGTGCTTGTGAACTGTGTCCTTCACCTCGGGCACCCGCTGCAGGAACACCACGCTGAACGCTCTCACCTGGCACAGAAACAGATCAACCATGAACACATTTCACCCAAAACACAAATGGGTGACACTGAATGTTCTCGCCTATCAATCGTGAACATCACACTGAAAACTCTCATCTTGGACACAGTTCTTGGATTTTAACAGCCAATCAACTACACAGGGTCACCTTGGGACAAATGTACCAGTACACATCAACCACAAATACAGTTATGAAGAAAAAGAATATTTCTTGTGCAACATTCTGTTGTTCTTTTAGTTCAAACATTACAATGTCTGGCCTTTTTACATCTTGCACTAGAGTTCTTGGCCATGGTTAACAAAAAGGAATTCACTCACAGGTAAAAATATTCAGCAGAACAATTGATGAATTTTACACTGTACATGCTCTCTAATCTCCACCTCATAACCACTTGTACATTCTGCAAGTGGCAGCTAGGGCACTTGAACACAACAGAAACCGGATACTTACAGAACTGCCGTTGAGGAAGTTTCCAATGGCCAGCACAGCAGACAGGATACACCTGAATGTCTTGTTGGTGTGCAACGTCTCCACACCCTTCTTGAGATCCATCAGAGGCTCTGCCACTTCCTGCACAAAGACGGTACTGACTGAATTGTTGGAAACCTCAGCAAAGGCATGAACTGGACAAAGACCATGTGCACTTTCCAAACTCGGAAAGACAGCACTTTAGAAGGCCAGAAAGAGGAGCAGTGTTGAATGTAATACATCTGTAGATGTGATTTTAAATGTCCAGTTGACCATACTGGGATGTATATTTGGTCAAGTTCCCTGAAAACCCTCCCTTCACCCTAGCTTCAGGGCGCTGAGCTGCCTGGGTGCAACTGTTTCAGAAGGGAAAATCAACGTGCAGACTGTCCAAACCCAACAAATGAGAAATAAGTAAAAACTATTTGGCCCAGTATAAAACGATGCAATGAAAGAGTTAAGCACACAGAACACCTCTTGTATGCCTTACAGCGCTGCAACACAAACTACTTCAGCTGCACAGTTCAGGAGGACTGTCCAAAACTGGTCTCAAATGGATTGGGCATCAACTTGGCCCTACAGTTACAACAGTTCAGAGCATCCGTTTCAACCTGTCCATTCCTGCCCTGAGCGCCTTTGCAGAGTTCGCAAACAAGGGAGTTAACCGGTGCTCAAAAGACGTCACGCAAACACGACTACAAAGTCCTGAGTTGCCTACTGTAACTAACTGTATGTCCTCTGTACACCTATGGTACACAGGATCTACCTCTGGTGGCGTTTATGTACCGTGTATTTACGTGCACCAGGTGGGAGTTGCCGTAGGTGACTGGTCTTTATTGTGTTTATGTGACGTCTTTCAAGTGCTGATTATTCTCTTGTTTGTTGATCCTCATAATCCAGCTAAAATGCCAGAGATGGAGCCATTGATGAAACTAGGCCATGAAATAACACACCTGTTGCAGTCTTGTAGTCCAGCTTGAAGAGCCAGAGATGGAGCCACTGAAGAAACTAGGCCATGAAATAACCCACCTGTTCCAGTCTCATAGTCTAGCTTGAAGGGCCAGAGATGGAGCCTTTGATGAAATAACCCACCTGTTCCAGATGATGAAACGAGGCCATGAAATAACCCACCTGTTCTAGAGTCTCGTAGTCCAGCTTGAAGAGCCAGAGATGGAGCCGAGCCTCCAGCTCAGAGATGGAGCTCAGAGTGAGGAGGAACTGCTCAGCCGTGCCCAAGGGGATGTCAGGGTTTGCCATCTGGGCCTCGAGGATCTTCGTCTTCTCCTCTTCTGTTGGGATCATGCTCTGCAGGATTTTCTACAGCAAGGAGAAACAAAAGGTGAAAAGCACTGCTAGGTATGCCAGAACTCTATACAAGTCGAGTCACATCCTCACTGTAAGGGGTTGGTTAGCCTGACAGTGCTTTGAGCCCAGCCAACCAGATAGGGTTATACCAGGGCTACCTTGCTGTAAAAGGAACCTGCTGACGACTTTTACATTCTGACAGGAGCCCACATGAAGAAGTACCATGGGTCATACTGAGGGGATGGCAATAGAAAACACACTCACAGCAGCGTGGGAACTTCATTTGCAGTTTGTTAAAAACCAATGTCTGCAATCACAAAAAAACACAGCTGAGGGCACTGCCATTTTGACCTAAAGTCTACGATGTCAGCATCTGGCATCTGTGTATATTGCATCACAGAGCAACCCTTTTCTGTTGCTCATCAGTGGCGAGAGAGAAAAAACAGCACAAACCAACAGAAGAAATTCTGTTAAAAAAATCATTCAAGCACATCAATGGGGCATACTCTCTCCTTGCACTTGCATTGTTTGAATGAAGACAATGCTCTGTTAATAAATCATCTTGGTGGTCTTTTTACTTTCTGAGTTTTGTTGAGCCAATTCTTGTATTTTAACAGCCCATCAACCATGCAGGGGAACCTCAGGATGACTGACACATTCCAAATTCTTTGCAAAATCAAATAAAAGAGTGAAAGTCAAAATCATCTATCATATATTCTGTAGAGAAACCATCCAGTCATCTGCAAAAAAAACATTTTTTTCAAAACCACATAGTAACGATGGGTTTTGTATCTGAGTGTGCACCATCAATTCAAATGCTAACCTCAATGCCCTCTTTGTTCATGATGGAAGTGTCCATTTTCAGGATAGCTGCCTTGATGGTGCGGGGTGGTGGTAGGACAGTGAGACCGATGTTAATGGCGTTGGAGCGCTTCGTGTCCAGAACTGTAATTTCTTTCTTTCCGCTCGTGTCTTGCCGCTGTGGAAGTCACCATGCACAAGTGTCAGACAAATGAAACAGGGCGCAGATAGGGCAGCTGAGGATGATGAGATGCTAAGGATGAAGCACAGAGATGGATGGGGGTTTGGGGGAGGGGGGGAAACAGCTGGTTAAGTCTGAGAAGGAAGAATCATGGGAGGATGACAGAGAATGTGTGAAACAGGCCTGCAGAAATACACTGGCCTGGTCACCTGGGCAAGTTGAGACCAAGCCTGTTGGGCAAGTTAAGACCAAACCTGTCAGGCAAGCTAAGACCAAGCCTGTTGGGCAAGTTAAGACCAAACCTGTCGGGCAAGAAGACCAAGCCTATCAGGCAAGTCATAATTTTGCGTTCTGTGGTGATGATCTTTCTTTACTGATGATCATCAGAAGTAATCAGAGCAGTGCTGTTTGCAATGCGGTGCCATCACCATTTTAACCGACCAAAACCGAAAATTAGCCCGAGTGTGAAATAAGAAAAGAAAAGAAAATTGTCATAAAACTTTCAGGGCAGGGGGGAATTTGGCTAGGAATAATTCCTTCAGGGTGGTTGATTTTCATACTGACTAGCCTGGTGCCCTTTTGGGGTGGGGATGGGTGAATAATAATGGGCAGGTAAGGCTGCAACAAGGAGAAAACAAATGGAGGGGTCAGGGAGTGAGAACTCAGCATGGGGGGGGGGGGGTAACAGTAGGTGGGTTGCATGGTGAGGGCGAGAGCAACATACATGGAGGGGTAGGATGGGGGAGCAAAGGGGAGGGGGATAATGGATAGGTACAGTTACAAAGAGAGACAGAGCAACATACATCACATGGAAGGGTCAGGTGGGGGTGCAACATGCAGGGGGGGGGGGGGGGAGTAATGGATAGGTATGATACAGAGGGAGAGAACAACATACATGGAGGGATGGGGAGTGACAACATGGGGGGGGGGTATTGGGCTGAAAGGTTGCAACAAGGAGAAGCTAATACCTTGGGGGGGGGGGGGGGGGGCCAAGAAGAGAACATCACTGGGTAGTCAAGGTCACAAAAAAGGGAGAGAACAACATACATGGAAGGGTGGGGTGGGGGAGCAACAGGAGAATATCACTGGGGTGGGGTAGAGGTAATAATGGGTAGAGAAGGTTGCAAAGAGAGGTAAAGAGCAACATACACAGGGAAGGGGGGTAGAAGTAATAATGGGTAGAGAAGGTTGCAAAGAGAGGTAAAGAGCAACATGGGTGTGGGGGGGGGGGGGGGGTATAATAAATGGGTAGACAAGGTTGCAAAGAGAGGTAAAGAGCAACATACACGGGGGGGGGGGGTAATAATGTGTAGACAAGGTCACAAAGAGCGGCTAAAAGCAACACACTGGAGGGGTGGGAGGGCGAGGGGAGAATATGGCTGTGATGATCAAGTTCCTAGAACTCACAACTGTAGTGAGCAGCATTCAAAACCAAAGAAAGCAGACGCAAAAGAAAATACAAAATTCAAGTAAAATGGTTTGTGGGTAGGAGTTGAAATAAAGGAGTAACTCAGTGGACAATAACAAACTGTGTGGGTTGTTTGGGGCTGGAAAGCAAAAGAATGTAAATTAAATGGGGGGGGGGGGGACAAAACAAAGCATTACTGAAATGAAGTAAATACGCCTTGTGCAACAAAACTGTAAAGGTTTTGCTTTTCCAAACTGAAGGTCAGAGGAGTGGATTTTTAAGGCACACAAGCTGAAAAGCATAGAACTTAAAGGGAAGAGGATGAAAAATCAAACTCTGGCATTCAAAACTAATACACTAGTCTAGGCCAAACTGAAGAGAAAACCAAACAGAAGCGTAAATGTTAAAAACAGAACTCCAAACAAAACAGCAAGCAAAATGTCAATAATAAAGTGGAATTTAAACTGGATTTGGAAAAGAAAAGGAAAAAATGTTGCAAATTAAGCAGGCCAAAATTAAAAACAAATTTGAATTATTTTCAAATAATAAATGTTTCCACATAAAGTAAATTAAAACACACTGACACTGATAACAACATACACTGCTCACTACAACAAGTGCAAATATTTCTAAACAGCAATATTCTTAATCTGAGTGGCTTGAGCTAAAATTCATCAATCAAAATACACACAAAATACTGTTAATGAGCTGCCACAATGTCACTTTAAGCAGTCACTGACTTGCTCTTCCTTACAGCATAACCTACTGCTGATACAACAAACCAACAAGGCCTTTGCTTTTCTATCAGTGCAGTAAATATCAACACTGTATGCAACCTCCTCAACAGAATACAAATACTGCTAATATTTTCACGGCAGAGAAATAAACTTGACCTTTGATACAGAGTGAATGTATGAATGCTTTCCGGGAACTGTGACACTACTGGACACTTCATTCTTTTCGTTTTGTTCTTCTTCTGTTTACTGCCTTGCAGCAAATTCTGATTGCCTTCACTGGTCATTGCTGGGTGAGGCTGCAGCAGTTCTCGCTGTCTCACTAACTCACAGTGTTCACCTATTCTGATGCAAGAAGGAATGATCGATTTCGCCATCAAAGTTGCCAGGGTGTACACTCGTTTCATTCCCTGCTCATCCTGCCAAACAAGAATGCTTCATTTTTCTTCCTTGCCTCCTCCAACTACCCCCCCAGCCCCACTACAACCTGCTGAGAAGGTGCACACAACAACTTCATTAATCATTCTACATCAACACTACTACTAAGACAGTCATTCCAAACCTAAACATGTCAGAAACACTTATTTCTCTTTCTCTCTTTTTGTAAGTATAAGCAACACGATTCTTACCACTTCCTGAAAGATTAGGATGTTGCGAACAACATCACATGCAAGTTAGGCACCACCACGAGTTGTCAAGTCAACGGCATGGAAAGAAAAAAACAGAAGCAAACATGACAAGAGGAGTGAATTTAGCTTTGGCAAGCATCAGCATGCCAACTGGCCAGCAAATACAGCTTCACTGGCTGGCATCAACTCGGCTTCCACACTTACAGACCTAGACCCTTTAACAAACATATATAATTTATCATGTGGCTGGCATCAACTCGGCTTCCACAATTACAGACCTAGACCCTTTAACAAACATATATAATTTATCATGTGGCTGGCATCAACTCGGCTTCCACACTGACAGACCTAGACCCTTTAACAAACATTTATAATTTATCATGTGGCTGGCATCAACTTGGCTTCCACACTTACAGACCTAGACCCTTTAACAAACATTTTATCATGTGACTGGCTCTGACAAAAGGGAGACTCCTTTTGTAAATTCAGATATTCACTGATACAAACAGCAAGTGTGGTAACACACTGTAATTTCATGTTACTTTCAAGACTGCACAGCACCAGATGGAATATACTAATGTCTTCCCCTTTCATATTTCATCCATCATTGTTAGCTGCAAGTTGTCTATGATTACTTTTAAAACGTGTGTGTGCATGTTTCTCAAAGTCAAGTCAAGCAGTAATTTTGACAAATGAAACTGAAATGATTTCTGCTGTCAACTGTTTTTGCCGCTCAAAGTGTATTATTAATATCATTTGGTCAAGTTACAGGTCAAAATGATTGTTAACAATGATAGAACACTCTCTGCATTATGAAAATACTAAAATATCAATATGAACATTCTTTGCGTAGTAAATATATTGAACAAGACAACTGATAAAATGACCACTATTTGGTGTGTTCACCATCTCACAAGCTTTGACAGTTTAGTCCCCATTTTGCCAGAGAGGGTCGCATGTTGCCTGAGATACTCTGAGACTGAATTGCTGTTGTCCTCTCTACCCCCCCCCCCCCCCCCCCCCAAGTCCACTACCCATCTCTTCCCAAATTCTTGTGCATCAAATCTGGATTTTTTCAAAAATGGCATGTACATGATGAAGATAACATTACCCAAAAGGTTTGTTAGTAACTGCGCATTGTCCGTTTTCTGTTTTTTGCAATTAGTTCTGATCTAAAATGCGTTCCTCTGCTAACCACAACACCACAACAGACAAAACATATTCCACCACCATCACTGAAAGAAGCCAACACTACAGAGAAAATGGCCTCCAGTTTAGAGCAATGCAAAGAAGAGAAAAGGGAAGGAAAACCATTATCCAGATTTCCACAGCAGGTTTAAATTATTTCAAAGAGTAAATAAAGAGTCTGGTTTTCATAAAGAGAAATCAAACAAAAACAAAATTATTTCCAAAGGGGAGAAAAAAAGTGGATTATATTTGTAGCAAAGGGTCAAAAGAATTTCCGCCTGAAGAAAAAAGAAGAAAAAGTCCTTATTCCCAATTTGCTTCACCTGCAAATCAAGAACTATTTGAACATCAGAGGTCACAACAAGAACCATCAAGTGTTAGAAACATGATCAACATTATTAAATTGTATCTATTTCTTCTCTGAGTCATTAATCTACATTATTACACAGTGACAAGACACATTTCTCCTTGAACAATCTACTCGACAAAAACTACTGCATTCAATTCCAAGAGTTCAAACAACTCGCAATACTGTTACTGCAACATACATCTTACAGTGCTAGTCAAAAGGTCAATGCATTCATTATGTTTCAATAAGCAGAATCGGGTTCTACACCTTTAAATTGCCAGATGAGCATCAATTTAAATGACCAAGAGCTTCATGTAAGAAAAGCTTCAAGAACAATAAATCTGCATAAAACGATATCAGCCTATCCTTCCAAAACGGACTGCACTTCTGACCAGCGAAACGTGCCACAACTGAACTGTGTTAAGTGCGGTGGTTACGCAGATACTGTCAATGACTCCCTCTGCAGCTACACAACTACCAGCCAGCAAAAGGAACGTGAAACCAGCAATCTGACCTTCTGTTTGGTTTCGCTGGTGCGCGTCTCAAAGAGGTGCTCCAATTTGTCCACGTCCAGCGTGACCGGAACCAGCTGCTTCCACACCGTCTCCCCCTTGGTGGATGGGTGGGGCTGATCAACGTTCTGCAAAGCCCGCCAGTGAAGCTTGACCGTCTTCTTCTTCTTGGGTAAGTTAGCACCGGGAGGGGGTGGGAGGTTGGACGGGGGAGGGGGTGCCGACCCACCCATCATGGGCGGCGGTGGCGGGGGAAGACCCATCCCAGGGGGTGGGGGTGGCGGTGGTCCCATCCCCGGTGGTGGGGGTGGAGGGGGCATGCCCGGAGGGGGAGGTGGCATGCCGCCAAGCATGTCGAAGTTCATGGAGGGAGGGGCAAACACATCCAGGTCTTCGTCGTTTTCCAGGTCTGTGAAGTCCATGTCCTTGATTTTTAGGGAGCGCTTCAAGCGGCGCTGAATCCTCTCCCACTGCATGTCACTTTCTGTCTTTTTCTCTGGCTGCGGTGGCAGTGGCTGGACTTCACGCGGCGACTCGGTTTTGTTGGATCGACAGAGCCCCTCCTTGGCGGCGCTGATGAGGCCGCTGCTGTCACCGCTGGGCCCCGTCATCATGATGGGGAGGTCGGGTTTGTCCTCTTTCTGGGATCCAAAGCTCTTCACTGCATCCATTACTGATCCCTCTATGTTCAGCTTCTCCTTCTGTGCACAGACACAAACACGCACAGCTACAGGAGAGTGACGGGGGGAAAAAGTACTGTTAAGGGCAGCTGCCAGACTCCAATGTTCAAATACCTAATGTAACAAAGAGAAGAACAGAGAAAAGGCCTGCTTACACAGCAACACTTTTTACTATATTTTAGTGTTACTTTCAACTCTATGCCCAACACTGACACCGCCCCTAGTACCAAGTTTAACTGTTTGTTTTCAAGTTAGAGCTAAAATGTAATAATACAAGACAATAATATAAGATGGGCATAAGAATTTTATTGTCACCAAGTAACAAACTAGGAACAGCTCTTGGTGTTGATACATTGATACACGTATGGGTTGGTCAAAAACACTCAAACTTGATTAACGTATTTCAGAATAAAATCAGAGAAAGAACTGGATTTCAATGCCCATTCAACCATGAGGATTATAGCTGGGTGACACAACGGTTCCACTGAGCAAGTCTTGGTATTTAACAAGGGGTTCAAATCTGTTGAGCAAGTCTTGGTATTTAACAAATTTAACAAGGGGTTCAAATCCACTGACTGAGTCTTGGTATTTGACAAGGGGTTCAAAACAAGTTATCAGGATGTCAAAAGAAGATGCAATTTCATTTGGGGGGGATATTAGTTCAGAGAAACCAGTTCAGTTCACACCATCAAAATTCAACTGAACCCCTCCCCAGATATTTTGCCACAATTCAGAGACCAGACAAAGAAGAAGACGACGAAGACTTTTGCCCCAACTCAAACTGACCTGCGACATTCTGGGCGAGGCCTGACCATCCTCCCTGTGCTGGGCCATCCGCGGGGACAGCCCATCCGACCCTGGCGGCCTGTGACTGGAGACAGGCTCGGGTTCAAACCTCTCCTGGTCCTTGTACTGCTGCTGCTTCTTGATCTGGGCCCAGCGCTGGTTGCTGGACATGCCCCCATCCTCCTCGCCCCCCCACCTGGGGCTGGCCTGGGGACTGTTGAGGGCATTCTGCCTCGCCTCAAAGGAGTTGGGGTCCAGGGAGGCCTCTGCGAAACTGTGGTAGCCCGACTCGTTGTAGGACTGGGGCGGACCTTTGCTGTGGGACGGGCCCTCTGTGGGGACAGAAAGGGAAGGTGTCAGCTGTGACGCACGTCACCTCCACAATGATATATGCTTTTTATCAGCTGTGACACATAGTCCATTGTAACGCAGTGTCTTACAGCAGTGCCAGTGGCTGCATATCAAGTCAGTTGTGGCAAACACAACAAGGAATGTTTTTCACTCAGTTCTAGAGTAAAAAATGAAAAAAAGCACCAAAAAAAGAAGAAGATAAAAATCACAAAGGAAAGAGTGGAATTAACCAGTAATTTATCACATCAGATGAAGACCTAATGGTTAAACTGCTATCACCATTCAGCGTACACAGTGTCCTACATCAGTGGCTGCACATCGAGTCAGTTGGGGAGAACACAACAAAGAATGTTTTTCACTCAGTTCTAGAGTTTAATTATTTTTTTTAAATCACAGACTGGAATTAACCAGTAACTTATCACACCTGATGAAGAGTTAATGGTTAAACTACTGTCTATCACTGTTCAGCGTTTGTCCTTGCGTATTACAGCTGAGTCCATTTTTCTGGTTCTTCAGTTTCCTGCTCTGACCAGCAGTCACTAGCTTGTTACTCCTTCAGATCAGCTCCTATCTCCCACCATCAGTTTCCTTTCTCTTCAGAGCCACCTAGCAATCACGTCACAACATCCCTTAAAAGATAATCTCTCCTATCTATCAATCAAAATTTCAGAAATCAGCATTTTCCCCATTTTGGAGGAACAGCGTGACGATCATGGATTTTATGCACCTGGATTTACTTGTATGCCAGGCGACAGTTACAGCTGGCGATTCACAGTTATGATAGGTGATTTAGGTCGCTTTTGTTGTGCCTCTTCTCATTCAAAGCTTTCTGCTCAATTCAAACAGAGCCTACAGAGTATTACATGAGTTACATCTAGTTTGGCTGTTCTGGCAGTTTGGCTGTCACTGGCATTTCATACTGTTGATATTATCTGCAAGATGCTGGACACATGAAATAGTGGTGTTCAGGTACATTATTTTCATCTGGACTTGTGAAACAGTGGTGTTCAGGCACATTATTTTCCTCCGTCGGCTTTTTCTCATGGTAATGAAATCAACAGACAAGTTTTTCTGTGGGGGAAAAATTCAGTGCCACTACATCGGTTGTCTGGCATCTTGTGGAGTCAACAGGGGGTCCACATGAACATTCCTTCCCAAGCAGTGGTTTGTGGTGGAAGCGCTGCATTCAAAGAATGTTGTTTAGTTTTCTCTCACTGTACTATTGCAGTTATGGACTGCACCATCCGCACCACTACTCTTAGATCTCAGTCTATTCTGCTTCTGCCATTTTTCAGACTGTAAATCATGCACTTTTTTTTTTTTAATTTACTCCTCCTAGATCTAAATCTATTCTGCTTCCTCCTCCTAGATCTCAGTCTACTCCACTTACCTTCTGCCATTTTTCAAACTGTAAATCATGCACATTTAAAAAAAATTTTTTTACTCTTCCTCCTAGATATAAATCTATTCTGCTTATACCTCCTGCCATTTTTCAGACTGGCAGTCACCCATGTATTTCTTAATTTACCACTCCTCTTACATCTGAATCTATTCTGCTTACCCTGTACCATTTTTCACACTGGACATCATGCACATATTTCCTAATTTTAGTAACTGTTGTGGCAGCCTCCTGTTACTGGTGAAAGAGCTGCTTGAAAAACTGCGACTACATCTTGCACCAATCAGGTGCAGCTGACTCATTATGTTGATATTTTTTAATTATGAGAAGATGGGGGGGGGCAGAGGTGCATTTTAATGTTAAAACCTAAAAAAAAAATTAAAAAAAAGTTTCTTTAAAGCAACAAGTTAATACACACATATATACATATATCCATCAAAAACAAGTTCTGCTGCATAAAGGTACTCACTACTACACATGTGGACTGCAACAATCCTAAAGAAAAGATATTCTTTGAGGCTGTTATGCACTCCCAAAATGATTCAACGTTACCAGATTGGAATAGGATTGGGAAAAAAAGGAACCACTTTTCTTTCTTTTTTTAAATAAATATTCACCATAAATCGAAACGGCAACCCACTTAACCATTATAAACCATCCACTTCAATGCTTAAATGCAAAAGTAACAGGTTCATTTTGATCGAAGATAGATTGATACTGAAAGCATGTTGTTAATCAAAACTTCATGCACGCCAACACAGCAAACCTCAGTATTCAGCCGCAACATGCTAACAGCTTTTGTCCCTTCAGATTGGAATAAAAACTAATCAAAGATAACACTGCCATACCAAGCAAGCCAATACAGATCAAATAGATATATATATATAATTCAGCAAACTCGCACACAAACATTACAAACAATGTATAAATCCATTTCACTTCTGCTGTATAAAGCAGGCATATGAAACCTTTTTCTTCTTCATTCCATCAGCAGTTCTAAAAATAGGACACTGGAACATCATTCACCGATTCAGCACACCTGCAAAACACATTCACACACAACATGTACCCACGCACACAGCCACACACCCTCACCTGACAACTCTAAGTCACTGGGAGAGCTGGGAGTGTGGGAGGAGGAGGGAGGGGGGACATGCTTCTGCAACCGCGGCGACATCGACAATTGCAAGGGCACAGAACTAGCGCTACTGAGCGTCCCCCGCGGAGAGGACGAGACGCTGGACGCTGCGGACCCTGTGTCGGCCGAGGGGTCGGCCTCCAGGGGGAGCTGCAAGGCACTCTTCAGTTCCTGCTCCTTGATCCACGAACGCTGCCGCTCCACCCGCTTTTGGCGTCCTTGCTCCCGCCGCGCCCGCGGACCTTCTTTTGGGTCCGGGATGGAGCAGAGGGTCAGGTCAGGTCAGGAGAGGAGTGGGGAGAGAAAAACAGGCGTCAGTCATGCTGGTTAGTGCAAAACGGAGAAGAAGACGAAGAAAAAAGCACCCAGACACAAACACGCACAGCCACGCACACAAAGGCTGGAAAAGTCAGCGCACGGTAGAGAGCCTGCTGCAAGCAAGACAACCTGTCAGTAAGACCAAATAAAATTATGGGTCAGTGAAACCTGTTGGCGCTGCAGGCACTATGCTACAAGCACTGAGTGGAGTGCAGTCTGGAATGAACAAGGTTCGGAACGCTGTGATTTTGGCATTTTTATTGTAGCAATGCAGAGATTATTTTCACTATGAGCATGTGTGCGCGCACGCATACAACAGTATTTCCAGGCAAGACTTTGCGCTTTGTAAATACTGTCTAGTTTTATTACTACTGAACAGGTCAGCAAGACTTCTTGGAACTGAACCCCACCAGCCCTCCCCCCACATAAAACCTGCAGCAAACACTCAGCCAGGAGTTCATGCCAAACTCAAGCTATCTCACACAGCAAGTCATCAGAAAACCACACAGCACACACCCAGAACAATAACAAAAATAAAACAAATTGCTACCTGTTCCAACAAGGAGGTGGGATGAGCTGGAATTGCTTAAGGCGTAAACCTAACAGCATAATTACAGTCCTGAAGCTATTGCTGGTATCAAATTTAACGTCACTTGGAAAGGGGGGGGGGGGGTTTGAGGTCAAAGTTTGATGGGGAGTGAGGTTAATTATTCCTCACCAAATAATGAGAGTTTAATTCGAGGGCAGATTAAGTATAACAACCATGATTTTTGCACAGCATTTTTAAAAAAAATTTTTTAAAACATTTCACTCTTCACAAAGAACAGCATGACTGGAGACAGGTAATGGAGGGAAGAGAAAATGCTGATTTAATGGCAATTCAGAGCCAAGTCATGTCAACAGAAGGAGAAAATGCTGATTTAACAATCCAGAGCTAAGTAAGGTCAATGGTGAAAAAAAAGAAAATGCTGATTTAATGGCAGTTTACAGCCGAGTCACATCAACGGAAAGAGAAAATGCTGATTTAACAATTCTGAGCCAAGTAAGGTCAACGAAAAAAGAAAATGCTGATTTAATGACAATTCAGAGCCAAGGTCAATGGAAAACAAAAGGGTATGGATGGGCATCACACCGCAAACCGATAACACGTAGACAGGATTAAAAAAGATGGTCTCAACCCAAAAAAAGCAGAAGCAGCCTGCATCACAAAACCCCAGTCTTTGGTTAGGAGGAGGAGAAAATTATTCATCAAGCTCTTCACAACGTAGGGAGAAAAAAAACTCTCCCAGGGCCCTCTCCACACATGGCGTCATTACTGCAGGTGTTAGTCAAAGAGACGGGTGCAGCAGACAGCTCCGGCAACCAGGGGCATACTGATCATTACCATCTTCACAGAGGAGGGTCATTTCTTCCTCTGTGCACGTGTTATAGTCCTCTTCACAAGCCGGGACACTGGACTCTTCAATCATTGAAATGGATCGGTCATCTTCGTCCACGTCACTACAGCCTGCGGCAAGCCAGTCGGGGCAGGCATAAAAGGCAAGTGCTATACGGTTTTGCTAAGTTTACAACTCCTACCCCTATCTATCTCTGCAACTGTCAGATATACATCCATACTGGTTGATGACCCCCCTCCCCCCTTCCCCCCGCCCTTTTAATCTCTGTATTTGCTACAAACTGGTTGTCCTTTACCTGAAAAACAGCTGTAGGTCCTAACTGGTTCATTCTGTCAATAGCTTCCTGTTTCAACCCAACTCCCTAAACAACACATGAGAAAGACTGAGAGTATTTCTAATCCTGGAATTGATCATGCTTGCCAAATTCTCTTCCCTCCTGTCCCACACACACCCTATCCCAACTTCCTCCCCACCCATCCCACAAAAATACAATACCAAGAAATGATACCAAAAACAGAACACAAACCATAGCCATTTCACACACGAACAAGCTGCAATCCAATCCTTTGAACACATCCCAAATTCAGAGGAAAAAAAAGAACATTGTTACTGAACTTTTTTTCAGCCATGAACAGAACATTCGCAAAAATAAACAGAACAGTGCCATCTCATAAGCTTGGTAAACATCACGCTGCGGTCCTCTCACTATGAAGCTTTGTGTATTCAGTTCATTTTGATCAGACCTTGCACCCCCCCCCCCCCCCCCCCCCAAAAAAAAACCCTACACTGGCCTTATAGTGTTTGCCTATGTACACACATACTGTGAATCATGCTGTGCTCAATGCAGTTGACACTCTACAGCCAGTTCCATTATCATTATTAAACCTGCCAGAAATTTCTCAAAACAATATATAGCATACCCCAAAAAACTGAAGTGACAGTGCTTTCGTTATGGGCATTTACAGCAACCCCTCTCTCTCTTCACTGTTTATTTGGTAATGGGATCAGACAATGCCTCGGTTACTTTTTTAACCTTTTCTTTGTTCTTTTCCTTGTTTTGTTTTGGGGGTGGGGGTTGCTAAATTGTTAATTTTTCTCTTGCGTTCCCCCCTCCTGTCCCCCCTTTATTTTTCAAAGGCCCTATAGGCCTTACAGTACACCAATACTATTTGCCAGAGAAGACCACCAAGAAATTAACATGCCAGCAGCACTGATCAACAAAAACAAATTCAAGCTGCAATATCAGTCACTGCAAACATCCACTTGAACTTACGACTGGGTGGTGATGATCCATTCTGGAACTCGCCCGGCATGGACCGCCGTCCTCTCTGGAACACCTGCTCCCCGTCAGGCAAGGATGAGTTTCTGTTCAAAATGGGACACAATGCGTTCATTAATTTACTTTTTATTTTTTAATGCTTTCCGGCTAGCGGCTGATGGAAAGAAACTCACTGCTTCATCTCCAACAGGGAGAAAACATCCCCCAAAAGTGTGTTTTTAAGCAAAACATTGCACCCCTCTAGTCTGAAGCACTTTTTTTTTAGGGAACCTCACGGGAGGGGCGACCCCCCCCCCCCCCCCCCCCCCCTAAAACATGGTGTGTTGTTTTAAATAACAGCACTAGGGCACTGCCCTACCATTTTGGATAGGGCAATATCTTACACACACAAAATGTTTGGACCGACTGTGCTCTCAGCCAAACAATGACATCTGAAAATGGCCTTTCTGCTATAACCACACGATGCAAACACTGCTTTTCTGCTGCAGTTCAGGACGAGGAAAATAAACAATCAGTTCAGCCTGCGGTCCATGGCATGATGCCAATCATCAACGCCACTGTAACACGAAGCTGAGAAGAAGAAGAAGAAGAAGTAGTTCTCACTCAATGCGTTTCTCTCGCCGTCGTTGGAACTGTTCTGCAGGCGATTCCTCTGGGTGGGAGGGCATGGCCGGGGTGCTCTGGGAATGGTTCATCTTCGGTGCCACATGGCGCTTGCTCTTGCGAACCTCACCTTCGCTCTTCATTCGGGGGACTTGCCTTGAAACAGATCAAACTGGTTTTGGTACCAGATCTGGAAACATTTCTCGCCCAAAGTGCTCTTGGTATTGGCCAGCAAATAAATAAACACACTCACATGCACACACACATGCACGCACGCATGCACACACACACACACACACACGAAGTCACACTTGCAGGCACACTGAAATAAAATATTTTGTTAGTTTTAATGGTTTTACTGGTTCCCTCCAAGCACACAGAAATTCCACGTGTTTGTCAGCACAGTTGTTTTATTTTATTCCATCTTACTGTGTTTACACATGAATCTCAAATAACTCCAACACAGCATTTTTTTCTTACCTTAGATTTTCTAGCTGTGGTATCTCAGAGAAGTCCTCACCATCTTCATGTTTTAAAGCACTCTGGGGAGAAGAAAAAAAATCTTCAGTTCAATCCACTAACACTGTGATTAGCCAATAGGGAATATTCCCATAATGCTGGGCTAGAGTACAAAAAATACAAACAAAAAAATGCTAACACAAGGAATGACATCACGCACCTAGGTAAGAAACGTGACAGGTCTGACAATATCTGGAAAACTTTATATATATATATATAATCATACAATGCAAACAATGTAAAAATCTCATCACCTTACAAATGTTATGTCACTATAGATAACTTCATCTAACAAAAGTGAAGTACAAAGAATAGAGGACAGACTAAAAAAAATAAAAGTATATTAAAAAACATACACAAGAATCTCCAACAATAACAAACTAAACTGAAACTGTAAATACAAAGCACCATCTGTTTTATCATTTTTTTGCACAGGCCTAATAGTAGGTGCCAAAATCAACACACAAGAGGTTGAAAATAGTGTTATTTTAATGAGACAATACTGGCAGTCAATTGGCCTAATAGTAGGTGCCAAAATCAACACACAAGAGGTTGAAAATAGTGTTATTTTAATGAGACAATACTGGCAGTCAATTGCCTCAGATTTCTGTTCTTTGGTTGTTTTTGTTTCGCTGTTGTTTTTGTAACTGTAACTGCACTGCAACTGTTCCATTTTAGTCTTACAATTGTCTGGGTTTTATCAATATGCTGGCATAGTTTGAAGTTGCATATATCCCCTATCTATCAGCCATTAATACAAATTTCCAAACAAAGTAACATTTCTTCAAAATTTAAGTATATTCCTAATTCCTGCAATGGAGCCAAACAAAGGAAAGTGTTTTTGTATCCTCTTCGCTCTGCTTCCTAAATTTCCACGTCATCAAGTGTATGATCAGTGTAGTCCATCTCAAAGAACACCATTAAACTTCAGTATTCCCTAGACTTTATCCCCCCCCCCAACAAATAATAATTATGTACTTAAGTGTCCCACTGCTAAGATACTAAAATCTAGCTGGATGCCTCTATAAACAGTACACCCAACACCCAATACTCTTTTTTTTTAATCCTGTGACAAATATTGTTTGTACTCCATATTTTTACCTCATAGATCTGGAACTGGGTAAGAAGGTCAAGGTCAGCTCCCTGGCGGTCCATGTGTCGCTGAGTGATGCGATCCATGCCTTGCTCCTCCAGTGAGTCTGCCACATCGTAGAATGAGTCCTGGTCCGGAATGGCATTCAGGACCTGCAGCACAGAAAAGTGTACAACAAAGTTACTGAGGTGGTCACCTTACTGACATGAAATCTTTATCTGAACCATGATGATGTAGATTTTTATCCTCAAAACAGGAGCCACTTAAACATCTAGATCTAGATAATACTAACCACAAAATATTTCCACTGATGTGGACAAGTGTGTGGACAAGAAGTGTGCGAATGGATGAGAACATATGTGCATATTGTTTGTGAAGAGTGGACGTTAAAATCCAACTCAGTGTGTGTGTGTGTGTGTGTGTGTGTGTGTGTGTGAGTGTGTGACAGAGAGACAGAGACAGACAGACAGAGAGAGAGAGTGTGCTTGTGAAAGAGAGAGTGTGTGTGTGTGTGTGTGTGTGTGTGTGTAGGCACCTAAACACAAATCAAAGTATGTGTGCAAGTGAGTGCATGTGCAGCATCCCTACCTTGTTAACCAGTGTCATGGCGTAGACAAGAAGTTCTGAGTCAGCGCCATCTTTCTCGCTGAGGATGGCCATGACGTTGGCCCAGGGCTTGAGGCCTCTGCGAGCATCCACAGTGTTGATAGCTCTCAGAAGCTGCATGGCATTGGACTCTGTGTACTCCACAAACACCAGCAGAAGCTTGAGGGCAGTTTTCACCACCAGGCGACCCTGTCAACAATGCAATTATACGATGAACAAAGTAAAACCACCATATCATCAGTGTTCAACGAAAACCTCATATCTGCCATTTTCACTGATGTTCGATACAAATATTTTCACGAACACCGAAGCGATGACATATTCACTTGATTACGGGTACCTGGTCAATTGTCTCCATTGGGTGAAACTGGGTGGAGGGTGGAGGGGGGGGGGGGGGGGGGGGGGGGGCAAAGGTCAAGGTAAGTAACTGGCTTTTACCATCTTTAGCCAAGGTCACATCAGGGCACATCACGGTCAAAAAGGTATTCGATTCAAGATTAAGTGGGCAATACACTTGAGTTTTAGTTTAGGACCAAATAAGTACCACCTTGGATGCTTCATCTTATTAGGAACTTTCATCAAAAATGGGCATCTCTAGTTCCATCTCCTGGACTTCAATGAAGTCGAGTGGAAGCAACTCACACACACCGACTCTCCTTTTACATATTACACTAAAAGCACATTGATTGATATAAGGTACATATTCCAACAGAACGTTTTCCCCCGAGACTGTAAACGCTTTTACAGCAATTTACTGTTGAGCAACGATTCTTCATTCTGATTTTCTCAGGTGTTTTTGTATCTAAAGGGCGGTTGCAGATGAAGGGTCATACAAGGGGATGGAGAGAAGGTGGTGGAAGGAGGCATGAGAAAGGGGCCGGTGGGTTGCAACACGAATTAAACCAAACTGCAAAGTGAGCAGAAAGCAGCAGCACCCACAGTACCTTAGAAGCCAACAGTGTGTAGAGCCACTGTATGGTGGCGTTGTGGCGGATGACTCCTTCCATTCCGTCCACATACAGCATGACCTGACCCAGGGCTGAACAAACAAAACAAGTCTACAGGTAACATCTGCAAGTCTCATCAGTACAGAGGGCATCAGCATCATGCAAGCAAGGATTACAAGCCTTACTGCTCATATATCTATCTATATATTCCCCCTTCACTGGCTCACCAGTACTACACCAAGGCTACCATCAGAATAGTGGAACACAGGAGTCTCAATTTACTGAGACCTTCAGTAGCTTCATAGTGTGTGCCTGTGTGTGTGTATATACATATATATAGTTGTGATAGACTACATGTGTACAGCTACTCCTGAATCATCCCACTTGCCTTGGGGCAGTAAGTAATGAACTACCTTTGTACTATGTGTTCAATGATGCTTTGATTCTCTGCCTCAGCCACAAACAATTTATGTACATATATACCATTCATAGTCACAAGAAGTCCCTGAACTACCACTGAAAGAAAGTGGGAAGTAATACCTGAGCTCAGATGGCTGTTGAAACACACACACACACACACACACACACACACACACACACACACACACACACACACACACACGTGATATTCTTTGCTTTCCATCCTCCATCTTATTCAGCCTTTGATCTTTATATGGCTCTGCCAATAACTGGTTCACTTGATACATTATCAACCACTTACATCTCCAAAATACATGGCCTTCAAGCAACAAATCTGAAGGCAGAATTTGTGTTTTTGTTGTTGTTGTTTTGTGTTTTGGTGGTGGTGGTGTTGGTGGTTTGGTGTGTGTGTGGTTGTTTGTTGGTTGTTTTGTTGTTGTTCGGGGGGAGTTTGTGCGTGCTTTTTTGTTTGTGTTTTTTGTTGTTGTTGTTGTTTTGGGGGGCTGTTGGTTGCTGTTTTTGTCTTCTTCATTTCTTTCTATTTTTCAAACGGGAGTGCATTTATTTTTCTGTGCACAGCATACCTCTGAGGATGTAGTTTTGGTAGTTCTGGTCTGCCTCTGCCCCCACTTTGATGAGGCAGTCAAGTCCATCATTGTTGACAAATTCATGGACCAAGTCCTTGTCATCCTGCAAACAATGAGATTCTAGAATCAGGCCTGCACTTGTTGACAAATTCATGGAACAAGTCCTGGTCATCATGCAAACAATGAGATTCTGTGCGATTTTAGGTTGTTATTTTTGTTTTGTTTTAGGGGTCTGTTTTAGTTTTTCTTGTTTTGTTTTTTGTTTTTTTAAGCCCAGGACAATCAAGCCAAAAACACACACCAAAAACTGATGAAACTCTAATGAAGTGATATAGAGAGATCTTAGCTAGAACAGTTCAGTCATAAAAATGGAACACATTCATTCTGATACCATGAAATGATTAATGTTTTGAGACACTGAACCTTACAGTGAAGCAAAATACCAATGGAGTAAGTAACTTGGCATTTTACGCCCAGTCAACCATTGCGGTTATAGCAGCATCAGGGCAAAACACCAATGGAGCACACTGACTTTCACACGGATTTGTTGACAATGTCCATTACATTCTCTTGCATGCTGTTCAGTCAGCTAGCATCAACAAATGAAATGCCAACAGAGCCCATTTGCAAGTACTAACACCTTTGTGTCAGGTCATTCAAGAAAAGTACTAATGTACTAACACCTTTGTGCCATGTCACCTAAGAAAAAGTACTAAAAGGCACAGATGTATAAAATATCACAAAGAAAGAAAGAAAAAGAGAAGTAAAAAATGTAAACCCAAAAAGGGGAAAAGAAAGAATGAAAGAAAGGAAAAGTGGAGAGGGGAAGAAAAAAAAAGAGCCTGGAGGAAAATGTCAGATCATGAGGAACAAAAGAAATAGCAAGAATATTTTTTTAAAGAGAAGAAAGAAAAGAAAAAAAGAGAGAGAAAAAGCTGAAAGAAAGAAAACAAAACTAAAAAAGAATTTAAAGGAAAAAGAAAAAAGGTGGGGAGAAGAGACCTGAAAACATAAAACATATTAGTAAAGCCAAGCCCAGAACTGAAAAAAGCTGGAATGACAGGACCCTGAACTGACACAATCAGAAGGAACAGATAAAAAATAAAAAATAAAATAATAATGTAAGCACTATCTGTATATTCACCTGGAAAATCTGCTTGAGTGAAAAGAGGGCTCTTCTGAGTTCTCTCCCAGAAGAATTCAAAAGTTTTTCTGAAACAAACAACAAAATTGAAAGAATGAAAGAATGATGCTTCAATCATATATCCACAACAACAACAAAAATTCAGTGCTCAAACATTGAAAATGCACACAGGAATGCTGTTCTGATGACGCCTATTAATCACACAGACACTCAGTCACTTTCCTGGTGTTGCTCTTCACACAAAAGGACATCACACAGACACTCAGTGACTTTCCTCATGTTGCTCTTCACACAAAAGGACATCACACAGACACTCAGTCACTTTCCTGGTGTTGCTCTTCACACAAAAGGACATCACACAGACACTCAGTGACTTTCCTGGTGTTGCTCTTCACACAAAAGGACATCACACAGACACTCAGTCACTTTCCTCATGTTGCTCTTCACACAAAAGGACATCACACAGACACTCAGTCACTTTCCTCATGTTGCTCTTCACACAAAAGGACAGACAGCAGAAAGCAGAACAAACTGTGTGCAGGAGCAAGTGCATTCAAAGTCTTCTCAACTTTTACAGTTCACCTCTAAGATCAGGCTTCTGAAGTTATGGGCATGAAAAGTGAGAGAAGGACAGAGAAAACCACCAAAAGATGACCAAAAAAAGAGAGAAGAAAAACAGCTATTTGGGCCACTGTACTTGCATGCTTTGAGGGGTTCTTCAAAGGCACAGCCAAAAATGTTTCCCTTTCAAGCACCTCCACATAAAGATTTTAGTACTACTTTTATCTGACACACATCAGTGCCACTGTGGAAAGGTTATCAAAGTCCCCTTCTGGGACTGAACAAAAGGCTTAAAACACTTCCCTGTGAGTGAATGCTCGATCAAGAGTGTGTGTGTGTGTGTGTGTGTGTGTGTGTGTGTGTGTGTGTGTGTGTGTGTGTGTGCATGTCTGTGACTGAGTGTGTGTGTCAGTATGTGTGCGTGTGTGAGAGAGAGAGAGAGAGAGAGAGAGAGAGAGAGAGAGAGAGAGAGAGAGAGAGAGAGAGAGAGAGAACCAAGAGATGGTACACGCATTCCCGGGGAAATAGTGAGAGAGAGAGAGAGAGAGAGAGAGAGAGAGAGAGAGAGAGAGAGAGAGAGAGAGAGAGAGAGAGAGAGAGAACCAAGAGATGGTACACGCATTCCCGGGGAAAGAGTGAGAGAAAGAGAGAGAGAGATTCGCGTAGAGAGAGGAGGGGTAGGGGAAGACCGACAGACTGGCAGAGGCAGAGACTGAGTGAGACGGGGACAGACACCGGACAGAAAAGACACCATAACCACAGTCCCTCAGTTGTTACTTGTAAGACGTCGAAATCGGACCTCGAATAGCACGGAAAGCAGGCGGACTTCCACACAAGGCTGGCTGCATGTCCAGATCGAGTCACGGAAAACAAGCTGGCTTCCAACCGGCCCGTGCCGAGATCTACTTGAAAAGCCAGGGTGATGAAGCTGGATCACGGGCTCTGAGGGCACAACACCCGGCGAGTGGTGGGAGCCGATCTAACTCCGGGGGCAGACAGGCCGTTCACCCCAATGTTGCTTTACGTCCGCACTGACCATAGGGACTACTACGGACGGGGAGCCCAGGGCGGCCACCTCGACTTTCAGACAGCTCCTGAGCTCTGGGAGACTTGAAGCTCAATGCTGCTTTACGTCCACAGAGACCACAGGGGAGCTACTAGGGACGGGGAGCCCGGGACGGCCACCTCGACTTTCACACGGCTCTTGAGCTCTGATTCACACCTGGGGAGATCGAAACGTTTTTAACACCCACGGAGCGATCGGTCCAAAGCCCTGGCAAGGCCCGATCAAGACTGATGTGGGGTTATCACACTCCATTTCACTGCTAATTTGGGCGGCCAGAACTACCCTTGCGTAAGCTGCACGGGTGCACTGTTCTCTTTTGCTGCGGCCGGCCAGGTGCAAGGCGGCACCCGAGCCAGTGGGAAATCAAAATCAAAAAATAAAAATAAAAAAAAAGGCCCGGGGCAAACCAAGTCACTTCAAGCGACTTTCTGGGCATGAAAAAGGAGGAACTAATCGGCGCAGTGTCAGGTTAACTTGGTCAATTGTGCGTGCGCTATCGGATTAGTCAGCATCCAACAGCGCACGATCCACTCTGCTCGGCCATTTAATCCTGTCGAGAACTGATTGGCAATGGCAGCAGCCAACTGAGCGGGACAAGCGACACCACACCACGGTGCTGAGTGCAAGGGATATGTGTGTTCTGAGTGAACCAGTTCATCGACGAGCAGGGATACCTTGCCTTATCTACGACAGAGGGAACACAAGGAAAAAGAAAAGAAAAAAATGTAAACGAGGACGACAGGCTTGGGACAATAAAAGAAAATGTAAACAAAGACGAGTTATCATCAGAGAAGGTAAACTCGCCTGTTAAAATATTGTGCGATCGCTCGCGCGCGCGCGCGCACACACACACACACAACACACACACACACACACACACACACACACACACACACACACACACACACACACACACACACCGCTGGGGGGGAAAAACGGCATTATGATCTTCTCAGCAACTCGACTCAGCGGGAAGAGTCAAAAAGACATAATTTATAAATCATACATAGTGTCCAACACACTGTCGCACTAAGTTCCTACGATTCTGACAGTATTGTCTGACATGGCTATTTGTGCATTATTTGCTGTCTTCAGTAGTGGTGTTTGTGTATCTTCTGGCACATATCATAATCATGTGAACTGAAATAATCGACCTGCACTTAAATCTGTATTCTTGCCTAATATCGATCATCATCAACATCTACACACACACACACACACACACACACACACACACACACACACACACACACACACACACACACACACGTCGAGCACTGCCGAAAGTGGTACTACTACTACTACGCTAGTAGTAGTAGTAGTAGTAGTAATAGTAGTAGTAGTAGCGGGTGTATTAGTCACTGTGCCAAAGGTCAGCCTCCAGGAGATTTACGGTCAGGGTGCCAAGTGGGTAAGACGGATTGTAACGGACCGCGCCCTCCGGGCACGCAACGCCACTGGCCACTGCCAGACGTCAGCACTGGAGAGCTAAAGTCACTGGCCAAAATGCCAGCCACACTCAGATCCATTACTGGATCGCAAATTCTAACCACAATAGTGAATATGTGCCTCACCTCGTGTGAGCGCAAGGCGCTTACTTACACTCAAATTAGATCAGGACTTGTAATAAACCAGTAAAAACCTACCGCTCACTCGATCTGCCCCCTCCACCTACCCACAACCCCAACAGCCCCCACCCCCACCCCCGATCACACACATACATATGAACATACACGCACGCACCCACACACATGAAAATCTGAGAAATATTTCAGTGAGCTACGGAAATGATTACCGTCCCATACAACCAACAACTGCAACAATATTAAGCGCTGTTTTTTGCTTGTTCCTTTAACATTGGCTGCTTGGTTCCGCTGTTTCAGTCCGTGTCGTTACCAGATTTCAATCACTGACCAAAAGATAAAAACATCGGTTTTCTCATTCGCAGTTGATCTTTGCCTGCTTCAGTCCAAACTTGTGGACAGTAACATCGAGCATGCGTGCGTGCGTGCGTGCGTGCGTGAGAGAGAGAGAGAGAGAGAGGGGCAGACAGACAGACAGAGTGTGTGTGTGTGTGTGTGTGTATGCGTGTGAGAGAGAGAGAGAGAGAGAGGAGAGAGAGAGAGAGAGAGAGAGAGAGAGAGAGAGAGTGTGTGTGTGTGTGTGTGTGTGTGTGTGTGTGTGTGTGTGTGTCCCCGTGCATATGTGCCTATGTGCGTGCGTGCATGCGCTGGTGCGTAAGTGCCGTGTGATGGGTGTGGATGCATTTCTCCCCTTTCATATTATTACCTACTCGTTCCTCTCCACCCCTGGCATGCAAGCTAGTGCGAACCCGGCAAATCCCAGCAGCCAGCCCGCAGGTTCCGTGGCCGCCGCTGGTACCCGCAGATGGACTGCAAGGCTAGGCGCGCGGCGCTGTCCGATCAGCCGTGTAATCCGCCTGACAAGCTGCTAAACACCTCGCCCCTTCTCGTGTCCTCGCAATGCCCGGACTGCAGTCAGAGCCCCGAGATTCTATCATTCTATCTTACCTGCTTACTGTCTCTCCTCCGGTCTCGACAAATCTCTGTCACAATGGCCCGAGCACCCCCCTCGCGAGCTCTAACGACCGTCGCCCATGACACCGAGTCAAAGCCGATAGAAGCAGATACGAATCAAGGAAATTCCACCTCTGTCCTCGTCTCAAACGAACGTGACCGTCCTAGGTCTAGTGTACCACGCTCTTTCCGCCGACTCAAACTAACAAGTGTCCTCCATGACACCGAGTCAAAGCCGATTGAAGCAGACACGAATCAATAATAATAATAATGTACATTTATCATGCGCTCATCAACGCCCTGAGCGCTCCACCTCAAGGAAACTCCACCTCTTTCCTCGTCTCAAACGAACATGACCGGCCTCCTAAATCAAGGAAACTCCACCTATTTCCTCGTCTCAAACGAACATGACCGGCTTCCTAAACCAAGGAAACTCCACCTCTTTCCTCGTCTCAAACGAACATGACCGGCCCCCTAAGCCAACGGTACTACGCTCTTCCCGCTGCCTCAAACGAACACTGAGCTCTTAATTCGTCTTCCCAGAGTCGTGTGATTCCGATCTCGCGATCTTCAGGGTAGGAGTGGAAAGCGATCGACACCGACATTCAGTAAGTAAATTGGTCTTTAGCGCCCAGTCAACCAGTGCGGTTATATCAGGGCGATACCGACAATGAGACCAGAACAGATTCCTCAAACCATTGCAGCACCACTTATTCTCAGCTCTAGCCCCATGGACTGACCTGCCGGGGCGGCTGCTCATCGCCAGCGAGGCAAAATGAACACAATGCCACATTCTTTCAGTGTGTGTGTGTGTGTGTGTGTGTGTGTGTGTGTGTGTGTGTGTGTGTGTGTGTGTGTGTGTGTGTGCTTCTTGTTGCTTTTTGTTGTTGCTGCTGCTGCTGTTGTTTGTTGTGGGGTTTTTTTATTTTTGTTTTTTCTTCTTTCTTTCTCTTCTTTATCCGATCTACCACTGTTAAAGTGAAACGTAGATTTACATGGGGTCCCGAGGATTCATCCAGTTTAACTCGGCTTTGGGGATAATTTAAAAAGTACACACACTGCAAATGACCTGAACCGAACCGGATTTAGGTCGAGGAGCGGAGTCGTTAGTTCGATAAACTTAATCAGTTCATGCCTCTGGGGGGACTCCCGGCGACCAAACTATTGTGCTGATCTGAAAGCGTATCGGCACGCAAGCCAAGCTCTTTCCTTGCCAAAGAGCATCAGTACTGATAGCACTCTGTGCAGCCCACAGGTGCAGACTACAGCCATGGCCACGGTCGTGTTTTACAACACCACACAGAGAACTGTGCTCTTCGTTGTCTTGTTCCCCGATTGTTCTTTTTAAGCGACCGGATGGAGAAGCGTTGGGGGGAAGGTGGGGGGTGGGGGGGGGGGGGGGGGGGGTTAGACAGCCTTTTGCGAAGTTCTACTGTCAGTGCTAGTCGCAAGTTGTTACGCAAGTCGTCTGACATTTAATGCTCTCGTGTTCTCCAACAAGGAAGTGTGGCCATTCTATAATTTCACTAGTGGGGACGTGAAAGCGTCTGCACTGGTTCAGGTACCTGTCAAAACTAGAGTCGCCCCAATCGACAGACAGGCGAAAAGCCGGGACCGACGCAAAGAAAGCATGACCATTTTCACATTCAACAGCTAAATAATCCCGTACTCGTTCAGGTGAAAATTAAAATAGCCTAAAAAGTACACCGCCCCTCCTCTCTTCCTCCGTCCCCACCAGTTTTAGCACATACACATTTTTAACATTTAACGTGTGATGACAAAATATGTATCGCCCTGATATAACCATAATGGCTGACTAGGCGTAAAACACCAAGTTACTCTCTCCCCCCCCCCCCCCCCCCCCACTCCCGCTCAAACGGGCGGTTGGTCTATTTCTATTTAGCCCTCCCCACCCCTACCCCGGGGGTTTCGCACGAGAGGGGGTAGGGCTGTACGCTCAGATCAACTGTAGAGCTTAAAAGTAAACGTTGTGGAATTTCATAACTACAGAGCACGAAGTGTGTATGGTCACGCTTTGTTGCTTTGCTTTTGTTCGCCAGGCCGTCTATTCGATAGTTCACAAGCCGAACAAGGAAAGTCTATTGCTGTCAGCGTTTCACCCACGACCAAAGGAAACAATACCCATAAAACAGTAAAGGGGGGGGGAGGGGGGCGGGTGTGGGGAGAGAGGGAGAGAGAGAGAGAGAGAGAGAGAGAGAGAGAGGAGAGAGAGAGAGAGAAATTTCGTAGTCGTGGCGTGACCCCAAGCACCAAAAGTAGTACCCCCTTTTGTCCCGCACGCGAATATCGACCTCCCGGCCAACTTCGTGGACCGGCAGCCCGGGTCCTGAAAGGAACGCGAGGAAGAAACTCGGCCATCCACGAGACTGAACAGACAGAACGCTGGTGCGTGAAAGATGACGTGTCCCACGCATAGATATGGTCTCACGTTTTTGATGTCCGCCGGCCTAAAATTTCTAGTCCATGAACAGTGACGCCTACATGACTATTGTCCTTCTCTCCGGGGGTTGGAGTCCGAACACAGCAGTCGCGGTAGGATCGTTTTCCCTGAGAGAAAGTCCCGGCTACTGGAATATCCCAAACCGAGTGTTGGGTTTCCGTGCCCCCCCCCCCCCCCCCCCCTTTTTTTTTTTTTGGGGGGGGGGGGGGGTCTCGTTTTTGTTTTGTTCGCTTTTTGTTACCCGCTTCAACGTAAAAATATTGACAGGTGCAAGAAATCGCACGCACGCACGCACGCACACACACACATCCCGCACTGACACGCTACACTTCGAGTGTCATCAACTGAACCAGTTTGGCATGTCATGACAGCGTCTGAGAGGGTAAGCCAACGCGCACGTGCATCCCTGAACTGGCACTGTACTTTCCCCGTGCAGAAAAAGGTGCAACAGCAATTATCCCACGGACAGACTGGGACAGGACACAGAAATAGCACTATGCATATACAATACATACCCTGTCACCCTTCTGTCACGACCCGACCCCGTATTATGACTCCCTTCCCACAGCCCTCTCTCTTTCTCGCGCTTTCTTAGACAGACAAGGGGAGGGTACAGAGTGAGGGAGATTAAGTGTCTGTGTGTATTTTGAGGTTGCTTTTTATCTTTTCTTTTTCTGTCCGTCACACTTTTTTTTCTTTCTTTTTTTCTTTTTAAAGATGTTTACTCCGTTGCTCTCTGTGTTTGTGTGGGCGAGAGCGTGCGTATTGCAATGTCCGCGTTACCAAAACGTTACTGAGACTAAGCGAAAACTGAAGAAAACCTGATGCTATAAATGTAAAAAATAAACACGCAGATATTTGGGGGCTTTTAAAACCTGAAATTGGCCTACAAAGGAAAATGGTAAATCGATAACCAAAGAAGACAAGATGGCCGCACGCAGAATCGAACCCCAGATGTTTCAAAGGTGGACTGGAACGGCTACACTACCTGAGCCTACCAATATGCACTACCGGTCCTACTAAGGATGCGATGCAAGCCGTCGTTTGTTTGTTGCACTTGTTTAACGCCGAGCTGTCTCTCGGGAGGCACTGGCGGGGACCGAGATCCCAGGAGGTGGGGGGTAGATGAAGAACTACACCTAACGAATGATATCTGCAGTAGGATGGGCACCGATGAGAGCCATCTTAATGTTTTATTCATTGTGAGGGGCAAAGCCACAAAGCAGTGTCCACCGCAAACTTCAAGCACTGGTTTACGACATCCTTCCTTCAACAAAGCGATGCTCGGAGTGTGTGTCCACCGGTCAAAACTTTTGAAGAGAAAGGAGAACCGAAGCAGGGGATCGAACCGACCTAGGCAGCTTGCCAGCACAACGTCTCACTGCTAGGCCAAACCGGCTCACTACTATGCAAGCCAGTTCAAGTTCAATGTTGCTTTATGTCCATATAAACCATTTCGACTATTGGGGTCTCTCCGGTCCTGAGCCAGCGAAATGCTGCTCTTATAAGCTGCTGTCGCTACTATTCAGTTCAAGTCTGTATCATGCGCTCGGAAAAGCCCATAATATATGCGCTCCAGCCTGTCTCTCAGAAATTTCCCTAACGTTGCCTTCGAACCTACGGTGCTATTCCTCCTGAGAAATGGTGACGTGAAGGCAATACGTCCCACGAACGGAAGGTGTTCCACAGAGCGAGAACGGACTTCTCTGCTCTGTTCTGTCGAGTGACCGAAAGGAGAGAAACCACAGTAAACTGGTCTTGTCAGGGGTATACCTATATAACATATACTTGCACTCCTTCAAACTGCCTAACACCTGTAGCCACGACAAGGGAGTCGAGGTCTGGAGAGGCACCTAGTGGGGTCGTAAGAACTACTTGACAACCTCTTGAAAGAGCGAGGGCATTGCGTGTCTAAGTCACTTCAGCCAGCCGTTCACGTCATGGCGTACCCGTACCCGTACCTGTACCTGGCGGTCCCATGCAGCACCTTCACTAAGTCGCTGAGGAGGTCGACAGCACGAAAATAAAAAGTGAGTTACATACAGCTATCATCCGGTCAAACGCGCCGGTCATATGGAGACGAAACAAAATTCGTCTGCGCCCGGGATCAGATGTAAAAGTCTGATTCATTGTCACTGAGATACACGCCATTTCATGCTTGCCGAAGTTTGGAGGGGGGGTGGGGGTGAGGGGTGAGGTTGAAAGACCTGAGACGGCAGAACCGAGAAAGGCTAATCTCTGGCAGTTAGCGAAGCATGTAAAGCACTATGTTCTGATCTACTTCAGGTTAAGCAAAGACAGCACATTTTTGCACCCGCGGTGCCTCAGAATATCGCTGTGGTCGTGGCTACTATGAAAGCAAGCGAAAAAGCATGCATGTATGTGAACCGGCTGATCAACAGCCACTCCATTTATACCCACCCACCCCTCCCCGACCTCCCGTTTCTGCTTCTAATCAAATTACGCATTCTAACAACCCCTAGCTTTTCTCTATGCCACTTCTCCCTTTCTGATTCAAATCAAATACATTCAACAACAGCAACAACAACAAAACCTTGAGTCTCTCTTTCTCTTCCTCTAAAAGGCACGATAAATAAACTTTATAAATAGAACTAAACGTTTAGCGGCTATTCTCTCGCTGCCTTTTCAACCGACTCGAGTCAGTTTAATCAAACATGCAAGAATTTCACACTTGCCCCTGGCTGTTAAGTGTTAAACATACAAATTCTATCCTATATTGTATATATAACACACAGGTGAAAGTTCAGAATGGTGCGAGAGCGCCGTCGGCGAATGGCGTGACCATGAGGCCGAAAGCCTGCACACACACACACACACACACACACACACACACACACACACACACACACACACACACACACACACACACATACACACACACACACACACACCACCACAGCACCACACATACGACACATACACACCACACACACGACACACACACACACACACACACACACACACACACACACACACACACACACAACACACACACACACAACACACTACACACACACACACACACACACACACACACACACACACACATACACATACATACACACACACACACACACACACACAGATTTTCGTTGCATTTAATTAGAACTGTATCGCCTATTCCGATTCCTGCCAAACACTGAAGTAAAGTAAATATGGTGCTTAACGTCCACAGAAACCATAAGGCTTATTAGGGACGGGGAGAATGGGGGGAAGAGGGTATGGAGGTGGGGGAAGAGGGAGAGTATATATACCTATCGCTACACTGTCACCACCAGAACGACCTGCATTAAGATGGGCAGCGATGAGAGCCATTTTAATGTTTCATTAATTGTGAGGACACGGTCACAAGACCGTGTTCACAAACCACAACTTTTGAAGAGAAAGGAGAGCCGAAGCGGTATCGAACCGAGGTCCTTCCGCTTACCAGCCTAACGCCTTACCGCTAGGCCAAACCGGCTCTCAACACTGAAGACCTTGCTGACCGCTTTTATACAGCGCTATTCTACGCTCTCGAGCAGGCTCATTGCGCTCTTGTCGCACTTCTAAATGAGTGACCGTTGCCTTTTACGTTTTTGAATAATCATCCAAGTGGTGTACCTACAGCGCCATTTGGCTGTTTGTGTTACACAGCCGGTGCCACGTGAAGCTGCTGCCGCCTCGGCGCACGTTTTGTGTACACAATACAACCATGCACCAGTTTACAGTGTCTGCGTCTTTGTGTACGTAACTGCATGTGTTTGTGTGGCTGTATCTGCGCGTACCTATATCTGTGTGTATGTATCTGCGTGTGCCTGTGCCTCTGTGTATGTATCTACCTGTTTAACCGCGCGAGTCTGCGTCTTTGTGTGTGTCTCTGTGTATGTCTAAGTTTCTGTGTGTATATCTGCGTGTGTCTGTGTCTCTGTGCATGTATCTCCATGTATCTGTGTATGTACCTGCGTGTGTCTGTGTCTCTGTGTATGTACCTGCGTGTGTCTGTGTCTCTGTGTATGTACCTGCGTGTGTCTGTGTCTCTGTGTATGTACCTGCGTGTGTCTGTGTCTCTATGTACCTGCGAGTGTCTGTGTCTCTATGTGTGTGCGCGCGGACGTGCGTGCAAACACGTGATGGGTAACACTTTTTTTGTTTAAATCAAAATAATATAGTATGGCTGTATGCAGTTGTAGACAATAACACACCGTTGTTAAAGGCAAAGGACAAGCGGAGCAGCCCCAAGCTGCAAAAGGACCAGAGCCGGTACGGTACGCAAAGGCCTGCAGCATAGCGGTACTCACAGCCTGTAGCCGTCTCGTAACACGCCCGTGTCACATTTTCCGCTGCCTTTGCACATGAATGACTTCGGCTTCTTGCACTGGCCCGAGGAAGCGTACTGACTGAGCGAAGTCAGTCTATCAGTGCTTTCCATCGATCACCCAGCCCACGGCAAACGGCCGATTACCTTCGGTTGTAGCGTGCCACATGGGCGTCGGACCGATGGCCCTAAGTCATTGCCGTGTTCACCTGTGTTCGCGGTGGTCACGGGTCTACGGAACACTTTGTTACAAGCCTCGGGTCGCTCAGTCAATCTTCCTACACAACACTTCAACCATGGACCTATATATAGGTCCACGACTTCAAACGTATCGTATACATCTGCAAGGGAACGACGTAGTTCAACCGTTTGAACTTTTGATGCATCAGAACGCTGTTACACAATTCCTTCTCAACTTCTGCCCAGTACTCAAGACAGACCTTAGAAGCCACTGGTGCAAAGCTGTCACTCAGCTATGTGTCATGCAAAGCTGTCACTCAGCTATGTGTCATACTAGTTGGGCACTTCAAGAAAGACGGTGTCCGTGCTAATCATCTTCACAAATGGTACATATATATACGTTTAATGAATTCCACTTACTCAGAAAAAAATAATACTTACTGCCTCTTGTCCATTTTTTTTTATTTTTTTATTATTATGTTTAAACCTTGCCGGGGAGAGAGAGAGAGAGAGAGAGAGAGAGAGAGAGAGGAAGAAGAAGAAGAAAAGAGAAGCTTGTCAAAGGTGTGGTTTGCAGCGCCGTCTGTATTAACACAGTACTCACGCCATTTACGAGTGACGGAGGGGGGTGGGGGAGGGGGTACACAAAGACAGATGGTGGAGGGGCGGGGAGTACACAAAGACAGATGGACTGAGAGGGGGGGGAGTACACAAAGACAGAGGACTGAGAGGGGGGGGAGTACACAAAGACAGAGGATGAGAGGGCGGGGAGTACACAAAGACAGAAGGACTGAGAGGGGCGGGGAGTACACAAAGACAGAAGGACTGAGAGGGGCGGGGAGTACACAAAGACAGAAGGACTGAGAGGGGCGGGGAGTACACAAAGACAGAAGGACTGAGAGGGGCGGGGAGTACACAAGGACAGATGGACTGAGAGACAGACACTGAGACAGCGAGTCAAGAGGGGAAGAAGACTAAACCACAGTGCTATAAATACTGGCCACTTCACCAGCGACACAAGCACACAATCGGAAGTCGAGTCAAGAGATGAAACGGGGCATTGGCCCCTAGAACCCAAGTCCCACACTTCCTATCAAGCTAGCATCAAAGAGGCCATTGAGTCGGATGGCTCTCTCGTGGAACAGTTATTATGCCAGCTCGAGGACCGTGGCTTCTGTAAAATACAGTGCTAAGGGCAAACAAGTTTAGGGCGTGTTGCCAAGACTAGTCTGGATGATGCAGTAGTACCCTGATGCATAATAATGGTAAACGAACTTTCTGCCAAACACGTGGTTACTATGTGATGGGAGGATAATTGTTGTTGTTTTTGCCACGGGATGTAACCTGAAACCACGCACACTGTGCAACTGAATTTATCACTCTTCTACGCGTTTTGGCATTTTCAATCTGCAAGCAAAACGACAGGACAAGCTGACGAGTTGCAGGCGGACAGAGCAACAGATGACAAATCCACGAACAAGTCAAACGCCGCCGGGACATCTCTTAGCTATCATCAACCGTGAACATCAACGACTCGTTTTTAAAAACCTCGTCCTCCAGCAGATCTGCATTTCCCTACTGCCCACCTAAAAAGGACGTGGAGCATTCCTCGGGAACGAGTGAGCCGGCTTGGCCTAGCGGTAAAGCGTTAGGCTAGCAAGCAGAAGAACATCGGTTCGATTCCGCTTCGGCTCTCCTCTCTCTTCAAACATTGTTGTCTGTGGGCACAGTGTCTTGTGACTTTGCCCCTCACAATGAAACAAAAATAGTTCTCATCGCTGCCCATCTTAACGCAGAAATCATTCTGGCGGTGACAGTGTAGCTGGTTACCCCACACCACCCCCCAGCTTGACTGCTTAAACATTAACCAAACCTTGGGGAACGCGGAGAGAACACAGAAGAAAAAAAACAGACCAAAAAGGGACACCCGAATCAAGTCCTATGACGAAGACCTACGCGGTAAAGATAATATCGTCAAGCACCAGTGCTTCCAAAAGGCAACACGGGGGAAATCGGTGAGTCCACCTGTGGGTGAAGGGGCCGCGCTCACCTAGCCGTCCCAACCAAGGCAGAAAGCCAGAGTGGTACGATTCCTTAATCTCGGCCCGAATCAAACCGAATGACCGCCAAAGCTGCTCACTGAGCTCGGTTCCCGTGGCTGGGGGCTTCCTTCTGGACACCACCAGCCAAGCGCTAGCACAGGGGCTGTGAGATTAAAGCGACCGTTTCCTTCCTGGGGGAAAAGAGACACGGAGCTAATAGCCCGTGTTGTCCCTGCGCGCACAAAGGATTGACCTGGACAGACGGTTCACGCAACGGCCGTGGCAGCCCGCTTTGGCTTCGCGTGGTCCCCCCTCTCTCTTTCTAAGCTGTGCTATGCTCAGCGGTGTGACACGCGCACTCCCGCTATTAGCATGTTTACAAGGCCGCCGTTGGCACAAACAAACAGGTTTTCGCAAAGGGTTTTCTGTGGGATGGTCTCCCTCTCTCCCTCAAGACAGCTCTCTCTCTCTCTCTCTCTCTCTCTGACTGCCAGTGTCTGAGAAAGTGTTCAACATTGGAAACGACTAAAGTGCTTGACATCGCCTGGAACGAACGAGTTAGATCAGAGAGAAATCGAAGGCTGCGGAGTTATACGGCTATAAATTATAGAAACCGAGTTAGCTCAGACAGAAATCGAAGGCTGAGGAATTAAGACTGTACAGTAACTGAGTTAGTTCTGACAAAAATCGAAGGATGAGGAGTTATATATAGTCAGCATAATTGGATTTCAACGTTTTCACAAAAGTGCGGGGTCTTCTCTGGCCGAACGAACACCGACGTGAAATATATAGTTTTTACTATATACCTTTAAAACTCAAGATACTGATACAGCTATTTTTCACGTACACAAGAAAGAAAAGAATGTATGCAGCTGCACGCACATACACAAATACACAGGGAGAGAGAATGAGAGACAGAGAGTAGGAAAAACAAAACAAAAACAAATCCAGCCAAATCCACCAAGGTGCAGCGCTCAAATGTCACACCAATGCGCTTACGCACTCTCGGAAACTTGATTGCTTTACTTTGGCTGACGTGGGGGGACGGCGCACGGTTACGTAAAACCGCTGTTTCAGCACCGATGTGACGCGGGAGCCGAATTTAGCAGCCCTTTACTGTTCCCCACCAGGCTGCCGCACGGACGGTGTGACACTGTCACTACGTGCACTGAATACATCAACATCACAACGCGTTTTGTCCAGGCGCTGGCATGGAGTTAATAGAATCGATTTAGGATCAGATTCCGAATCAGTCTTTTCCTTTGTGGCTTGCCAACACTATATTGCTAACATATACAGGCTCTCAAACGTATCCTTTGCAACAGCTTTGGACGAAGCGTACATAAGCTTTATTATGTGATAGATGCCTAATCACGGTGCACGCGAACAGCCTCCTGAGGAAGACAGCCGCAGTGAAAACAGGGGAAAGTTTACCCACATTATAGTATACATTCTCTCTCTCTCTCCCCCCCCCCCCCCCCCCTTTCTTTTTTATTTCTTCTTCTACTCCCCACACCCCCTTCTCTTTTATTTCTGCTTCGTTTTCTTCTTCTTCTTCCTGGGGGGGGGGGGGGGGAGGGTCTCTTCCGTGCCTCTGCGAACAGTCCAAGGTCACCCAATGCGGCATAAACCAGGAGCGAGGCTTCAGCCGATTGGCGATCAACGCGCAAGACGGCCAAACAGAAATACGGACCGTACACTCATTTGTTCGCTGGCTGGTTTGACAGAACGTTAAAACCCAGTTCCTAACTTGTTTGATTTTTGATGTGACAATTATGGGCAGCTTTAAAGTGGGATGAATTTCTCACGTATTTATTTATCAACGACTTTTTACCCCGATGTTTGCTGTTGTTGTAATTTCACTTGTTGTTTTGTGATAGCCGTGAATGTATGGTGAGTGTACTTGGCACCGCAAAAGATTCCTAGTGCAATAACACTGACACCTGGCAACAAGGTTATGTGGTATGGTTGTTGTAATGTTTCTTCTTCTAAGTTACCGACTTACTTTCTTCTTCTGTTTTTTTTTTTTCTTCTTCTGTTTTTTCTTTTTTCTTTCTTTCTTTTTTCTCTCCTTCTTTCTTTCCTCTTTTTTCTTGAGTCACAAACCGAGTCAGTCTGATGAGTGCACGATGAGTACAAATTTTCAGCAACATTAATGTCCGTCGGAGTACTTGTGATCTAAGTTCACTGGCGTGCAAACCTGTACCGTGTCTGTCAAGCAGAACGTGGTGGTGACACGTGTAATTGCATGGATCCCTGACCAAAGATGTAATTATACCTACTAAACCCCGCGTGCGGAGTGCAACCAATACAGCATTTCCCGGCCTCGCCTTCCTCCTGTCGCAGACTTCACAGACACAATGACGGCAATCAACTCCGTCATGGTCTTGTTATCTCCATGTCCGCAGATTTACAACCGCGATGAAACCTTTGTTACGGTCGTGTTGGCTGACCTCAACTTCTATAGTCGGCAGCGGTAAACCGCGGAAGAGCTGGATTCCAAAGAGTCAATCCACCGTGTCTTGGCTCGATCTATCCTAACGTGCCACAATAAATCGTCTAGAAAAGCTGCACTGCCGAACACTGAAGCCTTGTTACTTCCTCTCCGGCCCCAGAGAGTGAGAGAGAGAGAGAGGCGCCCAGTCATGAATGCTGGCTACATTTCGATTCCGCCTTGATCTTGGTCAGTCGTATATTGCGCGCCGCTGCCCAGAGATTACCCAGATCTTAAATTTGGACCTTCTCTCTCTCTCTCTCTCTCTCTCTCTCTCTCTTTGAGGTGACCCTGTGCGGTTGACGGGACGTTAAAATCTCTCTCTCTCTCTCTCTCTCTCTCTCTCTCTCTCTCTCTCTCTCTCTCTCTCTCTCTCTAACACGTATTCCTGTTTGACGTATTGAGTGTTGCTGTGGATGTCATCAGGGACAGATCTGTAAAGCCGACTTGTGCTTAAATCTTTATCCTTGTGTAATAAAGTATTCTCTCTCTCTGTAATTTCCTCCCTTTCTCTTTGACAACCTATGCAGTAGCAGCACCCTTCCGACTTGCATCTCTCTTCATTTATTTTATTCTCCCCCTTTCCTTCCTTCCCTACTCCCTTCCTGTGTCCCCCTCCCCACTATTTCGTTTAATGAACATCCCCGGTGCAGACGGGGTGGGAACTGAAGAGGCTGTTAAAACAGGTATTTACCGACCTGGGGGCCCTGACACAGGTGTGTGGCATACTCACGTCGGAACTGTCCACTCTAACACTGGGATGTTTGGCAACAAAGCTGCCCTGGCCGTTAGAAGCTAGCTTGCCAAGTTTCTCTACGGACCCACAAACTAGGCTGGCCTACGTTCTGAACAGGAACTGACTGACGCAGCTACACGCCGTGCACGTACACAGGCGTATACACACGGGCACCATTATTTACAAATAAAATCATAGGCGTCCGCGCGCGCGTACACACACACACACACACACACACACACACACACACCCCACACACACACACACAGTGTTTGAGTATTGCATGTATGCACAGTACAGAACTTGTTCATTGTATTGATTTCCCGTAGTTTGTATTGTGACACAGCGCCATGAGCTCATATATCTTTGTATTCACGGGGGGTATACCACTATAAAAGAGTTATTATTATTACATACACACACACACACACACACACACACACACACACACACACACACACACACACACAGAGGAGCGCGCGCGAATAAACAAACGAGTAAAATTAACAAACAAAAAACAACTGGAAGGGCGGTGGGGGGGGGGGGTTCGACCACAGACAGAGGTTGGAAGAGAACCTTGCGTGAACAGCACTGAAATATATATACATTTTGGAAACAATCAGACATGAACGAGATGGTCAAACACTACTGCTCGCCGTTTGTACTCACCGATAATAGCATGAACTCGGACGGTAAGTTGTGTTCTTAGAATGAGTGTGTTCTTTCGTCTGAAAAATAAACAAAAACACGCATCTAGCAACAACAAAATCAGCAAACAAACAAAAAAGGTAAAAATCTCATTTTCACAAGAACTAATCATTTACGTATTTATACACTAATTCACGGCTCAAGCCTGCTTTGGCGTCCTTTACATCATTATCAAACGGAATTATTAACTTTTGGTCGCAAAGAAGGCAGTTTTCACGGAGAGGGTACGTTTTACTTGCTGTATACATGACATGCGGTCATTCGTCACAGGTTCCGTTGTGTCTTACTTTCTCAGGCTTTTGTATCCCAGGTCACAACAGAAGAGGAAGAAGGACCCTGTCATAGATGCGATAGTCGACTGATACGACGAGCTTACATTACATGATGCCTGCAGTGACTGAAAGCAAGTCTACGTGCCATCGTCACTAACTCTAAAACCGCCACTTCAAGTTAAACCACATCAGTATGCATTATACTAAAGTGAGGTGTTGTTTTCAAATGGCAAAAGAATTCAGAGCGATACATCCGTGCATGTGCTTCACCCGAACGACAAACAGAAGGGCATCAACATTTTTCCTCTACTGTTGTTTTATCAGTACTTTGACCAAGAGTTCGTTGATATGTGTGTGTGTGTGTGTGTGTGTGTGTGTGTGTGTGTGTGTGTGTGTGTGTGTGTGTGACTGAGTGAGTGCGCGTGCGTGCCTGCGAACGTGTTTATTTTTTTCAATACCAACTAAACGGAAATACCAGCAAACTTGTATGCAATGCTCTCGCAGTATATCTAATGATTAACATGTACAACACAAATAATGATGATAATGGACACATTTTATTTAACAAAACTGCTTAATGAAAACTAAATCAAGCTATAAAGTAAACGCAACTTTTTGTGTGTAAGAATCAGTGTCCAATATCAGTAAGTTCACTAAAATCGCTAGTACTGAAGATCACAAGGAACTGCTGTACAGACTTCTAATATATTTAGAAGTCAGCACTGTAAACCAAACTAAGCCAAGGTGTGCTATACTCGTGTTATCGAAATTACAGGAAATAGCTTCTCGGGTTGAATTATTTATAGTCATCTCCCATCAACGCCATCCTCTTCACAGCTTCCTCGTTGCAACTTTTATCATGCATATGGCGTTACTATCTTCTTGGCTGGTCCGCTACACATCTGACCCACACACGAAACCCGATTCTGTTTCACGGAAAAACGACGCGGTACGTAACTGTATGATAGCCCCACCCCCTCCCTTTTTTCTTTTTTTTTTAAATAAGAGTAAGCCATGACCTGTCAGATAGTTGCGTTCCAATTTCACAAGCGTAAATTACGTCTACACCGCCCCCAGGGTTATTGGGACTCAGCTTTAGGTGTGGAGTGGAAATACCACCGAACCTGTTGAAAACGTTCTGCTGCTCTTTACAAAATCTGATCAGTCTGAAAGCAAACAACACCTCAACTGATGCACACCAAACAGCGACGTGCTCCTGCCAAACCTTTTTTATTTCCGGATCGCAGGCCACGATCTAGCACTTACCAAGGGTAACGTGTTCCCCCTGAACAGACAGCCGGACACGGATACAAAATGGTATTTTCTTTGTATCGGTGTCTTGTTTTCTTTTGGTGACTACGTTTTGCTTGTTCTCTGCGGCTTGTTCTTTGTTGCCAGCAGTCATTCGCTTGTTGCTCTCTCTCTCTCTCTCTCTCTCTCTCCTCTCTCTCTCTCTCTCTCTCTCTCTCTCTCTGTAGCATAGCAAGGACTGCGTAACCTCAATAGGGCTCTCCTAACACTGTGGGCTACAGCCATCATCATCAACACCACCATCACCATCACCACTATCACGATCCTCAGCAAACAGCAATATCAACCTGATCCCGATTCCGGTACCCACCCACCACAACCATCGGCAACTTACTGGTCTGTGAATCCTTCTAGTTCCTCAGCCTGCTCATCAAGAGCCGATTCCAGGTCAAGGTAAGTCCCGAACTCCGCCTGGGATCCGCTGTGGTAGCGGTAGATCTGCAGGGCACAGTCCTCGAGCTGTGCAACACACAAACCAAGCAACAGCATTAACGTCAGCTGCATGAAACAAACATCACACTACTCTTGACACTCCTTGCTAAAAACGTAAGATTTTACAGGGTGCGGGTTTGCGACCAGCATCAAGTATTACATGAGCGCTTCCTTGCATGTTTCGTTACAGCGTTTGCTTGCTTGCTTGTTCTCTCCCCGCTGTGTTTGTGTGTGTGTGCAATTATGCCTGTCTGAATCCGTTTTACAACCAGTGCGTTGTAAAACGCCTCACTGAAGTACACCATACGTTGAGTCATGACGCCGACTTGTTTAGACCAATGACCGAATCCATTGTGAGGTCCGCCCTGGAGGTCCGCTGTGGACCAGCTGTTTACTTGTGATTTGGTGACTGGGTTCTTCTTCGACATAATATGTAGACGTTTTTTCCAATGTGTGATTTATAACAGCGTTTGTTCGTCCAGGGCCGAGGTGACCAAATGTGTGATTTATAACTGCGTTTGTTCGTCCAGGGCCGAGGTGACCAAATGTGTGATTTATAACAGCGTTTGTTCGTCCTGAGCCGAGGTGACCAAATGTGGGTGACAGGGTGTTAAATGCAATGAACTAGCTAATCTCCATGAACACTGATCTTCTTTCTTGTGCAATTCAGCCATTTCACAAGCTGAAAGAAGTGCGAAAGCATAACACTGCATTCATTGACCCACAAACTTCTGTTGCAAACGTTGTCGAAATGTTTCGGGCCCGATCCATCCTGTGCGAGAAAACACAACTCTTTATTGATCAGTGCAATAACAAGTTGTAGTCGACGCATTCCTAACAGTTGGTGCAGGCGGCTGGCCACGCTATTATTTCCCGGTCACGCAATAATGGCCATAGAACACCCAGACTTTGGCATGTGAACAACAGATGTCGACTGCATTGACAGCAACTTCTCACACGGCTTCGACGACGCAAAGGATCTGCGTATTCTTCACGTGTTACAACAGCCCTCTACCCCTTCAAACACACGCACGTACACACACACACAAACACACGCACGTATACACACACACACACACGCGCACATTGATAACATAAAAGAAGAGAGGGGAAAAATCAACATAAAAAAGAACGATTTGGCTTGAACACCTGGGTATGTGCATGAATGTGCTCACGACCAACTACTGTACCCCCCTCCCTCCCCTCCCCCAAAACGGGGGGGGGGAGATGACTGTAAAAGGCTACAAAATCTTCTGACCCAAACCGAACAGAACTCCTCTGGCTCGGATCGCACAGCCAGGGAACAGAACCCAATCGTCGGTACTATTCTACGAAGGACGGTTACGTCTTTCGGCAGGTTTCATTTCGCCAAAGGAAACTAGGGTCAAAATTCGGAAAATGGGAGAAGACCAGACTAGGTGCATATTACCACCTGTAAAAGAGGAACGTGTGACAAAAAGCCACATGTGGCCGTAGCGCCGAAGAGCGCGCTGAGTTTACAGCTCAGGCCGGAGCGCCGCCCCGCCACGAGAACGTAACTGTCGCTACATCAAACGGCTGTGATGGACACAGTACCAACAAACCATGGCCCCTAACTACAATTAAAGCTGGGCAGGAAGACAGGGCCATGTCTTGAGAGAGAGAGAGAGAGAGGGGGGGAGGGAGGGGGGGGGGGCACAATTGCGTCTTCGTGCAAACTGTCGGAGCGCCTTCGTGCTCTTGCCCAACAGTAGTAATCTCTGATGTCTCCTTCCACGCTTGTATTTTGATGACAGCATTGGCTGAGTGACAATTCCTTCGCTTGGCTCGGTTCAACACCGAGTTGTTAACTCGCTAAATTCCAGTCAACCATTTGCGGCCCAAATAGCACACATGTACAATCAGACAATATGAGCGTACCGGGTTTCAGACACATACCGATTTAGGTTGGTTTTCTTTCTTGAGATTTAATTTCAAGAGGAATTAAATACTTCTGATTCTTGACAAACAAAATGTTAATTCAAGATGCCTGGACCCCTGAAGCACACTTCTCTCTCTCTCTCTCTCTCTCTCTCTCTCTCTCTCTCTCTCTCTCTCTCTCTCACACACACACACACACACACACACACACACAACCGTTTGTTTGTTTTTACATTAAATCTTAGTACTAGCGGGGACGGAAATCTCCCAGAGAAGGGCTTCCTGTAGTTTCTTTATAAATAATAATAATAATAATGACTCTTTAGATTCGACTTTGAGCTCTGCGTTGCGTAGCCATGTTGGGTGCTCCGCTTAAAAGAAAAAATGAAAGAAAAAAATAAAAAAGAATAAATGTTGGCTCATGACGTATTTTGTTCTTTTGCCATAGATGCCAGCCGAGTTTATGACGTCACTGATACAGACTGCTGGACACAAAACCGCAAACATTTTCGGTGTGTTTTAGCGTCTTTCGAAAGTTGATTTTTATGAAACGGGATGAGAAACTGAGTGACTAAAAAACGTTGTATATTATTATTCCATTCCTACTATCGACGGGGCCTGTGAAGCAGAAGAATGGTGGTCCGAAGTATATATATATATTACTACTACTTGGTTCTTAATGTCCTCGGATGTCAGATGACATATTAAGATATATATATATATATATTCCTACCAGTCTTATTATACTTACCGGCCAAACACCCAACCATTGGACCGGATCGGCAATTCACGGCAATAAATGCATCTGTATAGCGGTTCTTTTCTTTTCTTCTGAGAACTAAGGGAATCCCAACAGTCAGTGCAACAACCCACTAAATAGGCGAGGCCTGTAAAATGCATAGCTTGCTGCTGTATAGGTCAAATGGTCATTCCCACTCCGACGATTGCACTGATTTACGATCTATTGCACGGTTCACTGAGAAAATCACTGGCCTTTCTCATCATAAGAAAACGAACGAATTCCCCAGCCCATGGGGGTTGCATTCACTTTTACTGGTGGGCCTTATCCGCCTAAGTTTAGTCTGTGCGTGTGAGTGAGTGATGTCAGTTTTTACCGAGTTACTTGGCCTCTGGTTAAACAAATCTGGGTCAGCATTTATTTAAACTAGTGCAATCAATGCCGCCCTTGCAATATGACGCATTTTGATGTGGGTCAATTTAATCGTCCACGGTAGGCTGTAGGAAATGTAGCTAAAATATCACACTCTTGGCCATACTACTGCATTTCTCAGCCTGAAAACAGTTGGAATAGAGAAGGCAGAGTAAGCACTAATACTGTGGTACGTTGACTTAATCCTGAGAATGAAGGGGGGTATTTGATAATGCGTTAGGACATATAATTATGTATTTTTTAAAGACCGCACTGTCCGCACAGACTCAAAATCACACAACATAATTACCTCATGCGGTCAACAAACAGTAACAAAAATGTCTCACTGACAAAAGTAATATATACAATAATAATACCTCAGCTGCCTTCTGTGGGAAAGCGTTTTTCAGGCTGTGATGTAATCTGATTGCACCTTTTTATGAGGCAGACTGCATTTTAAAGAGCACTAGCTATTGCATAATCAGTTGACAACTGTTCCCATTGTACAGTCTGAGAGTCTGACATTTGAAGAGAGTCAGTGTTGACCGGAAAGGTATCCTGCCTATGTGCAGACAGTGAGACCACTATTCTAATAACTCGTGCTCTTGCGTTGGTAGACAAAGCTTGGTCTATCCTTCACAGTTCACTCATCAGGTCTCAATTACCCTCTCCCAGGAGGCTGATGATGAAATGATGCTTCATGTCCTCAGATGTCAGTTGACATATTAGGGACAAGCTGTGACCAATGCCGAAGCATGGTTCAATAAATCTTTACATGTCCACGGAAGCCAGAAGGCTCGTTAGGACGGACAGCCCAGGATGGCCACCTGGACTCTCACACAGCTCCTGAACTATGTCCCTCCCAGGAGGCATCCACCTTTGGCATTTTATGGTGTGATTTTTATCACAGCTACTTCACTTTCTTCCCAAATCCAATACCTACTTGGCTTCCCCCAAGCTAAAAGCAACCCACTTTCAGTTTCATGCAACAGTGTCATCAAACAGGATTTCATCACATAATATCCATCTGTTGCAATGCAAATTACTAACCGACTTGTGGTAAATTTACCATCCCAAAGTTCAAACAGCCACTGGGTATCAACAACACCAAAATAAACTTCAAATAACAGTGCATTTTGTTGTTGTTTTTGTTCAAGTCAAAATTCAGATAGTCACTTCAAAAGATAAGTCAGATGTTTCCACTTTTCAAATAATCCCAGTATCAAAAATAAACCAATAATCTACAATACCTCAGTACACACTGGACACACATCATAATATCCTCTACTCCTGAAGGGCAGTGGCATTGTCACTGATGACAGACACACTGACTGAGAGGTTTCAGTAATCACAATTTTGTGGCATAGTCACTGATGATAAACACACACCGAGCGGTTTCAGTAATCACAACTTTGTGGCATAGTCACTGATGACAGATACACACCAAGCAGTTTCATAATCACAACTTTGTGGCATAGTCATTGAGGACAGACACACACCCAGAGGTTTCAGTGATCACAACTTTGTGCAGTTCTACAAAAAAACTGAGAAAATAGACACACTTGAACTGAAACCACCAACTGACTAGCGCCACAATTTCAAAACCATGCTCCCCTGGAGAGGTACAGCAGGGGAAGCAGGGTGGTGCGCCACTGGGGCTTATCTAGTGATGCTGATAACCACACACTCTGTGATTCTCCTCCTAGTTGGCCAGGCAACTGGGCCCTGAAAACCTAGTTTCACACATCTCTGACCTTTATTAAATGAGGAATGACTCCACTCTGTTTACATGTAATGACACTGTAATGGTCTGCCAGAGCACTACCTATCTTGTAATCATGTATACGTATCAACTCTTCTTTCAATGTTTGTAGGCCTGCTAGGGGGGTCCTAAAGTTTTGCATTATTTATTCATTTTGATTGCTTGAGACCTCAAACTTAAAAATCTAGATCATTCACTATGATTCAGTGGTATGCCATAATCTCATTTGACTCACGACCATGTGGCTGTGTGCATTATACGCTTTAAAACAGAGAGGAAGAAAAAAGATGCATAAAAGCTTTCTTAAGAAGGCAGACAGACCCACTAGAACCGAAACACATGCTTTGTCCAACATAGAATCACTGTGACCAGTGTTATTCTGACCCAACACCAACATAGGTGTATCTCAGTCAGCAGATTCATCTGGTCAGTTTTGTTCACTCTTTAACTGTATCAAGTCACTGCACATATTCATATAAAATCAACTTCATGTCATGTGTTTTACATTTAAAGAGTTCAAGGGTACATGTGCATTGGAATAATTTTCTATGTGTTATTTCAGTTAAATCTTTCAATTTATCCAGTCAATTTACAAGATTCAGACTGGTTTCACTTTATAAAATTTATAAAGCGTCATCTAGTGTACTTTCAGTTTCACACTACAGCACTAGAACCATTCTGACACAGACCAATTCCAGTCTACTGCAAGTAAAACTGCGAGCTTATCAGTTCAGATAACAATTTCATTCAAATCAGTGAGTGCATAACAAATGGTGAAATGGGGAAAGAACAAATTATGTTAATTGCCCCACTACAGGCATGCAGCACACCACTGGCTGTTTATCTTTATGCATGACCCAAAAGACAATTCAATCTGATAGATCTTCACACTGCTTTTACAGTTTTAGTACTGACCCAACGTATCCATTACAATATTTTATATTATATTTATGACATTAATAATTTCCATTTGATTTACCAAACAGAAAGACACACTGACTATACATTGAGGGATGGACTCAGAAAAAAAGTTTTGTTTAAATTGTTTAAATTGGAAGTGTACTTGGATTTGGAAGCTGACTAGTTGATTACAACTTGGTACAGGAAAACACCATTATAAGCATCTTGAGCTCGACTAAGCAAGTACATAAGTTATGTGTTCGTGTTAAACAATAACATTTAAACCAAGCATAGGAGCAGGAGTCCACTTGGGTTTGCTTCAGCAGCATGTAGCATAACACTGTGCACAAATGCTAATAAGTAACATGCTGAAGCTACAAAGTTCTAATTGAAACATAAAAACTCAAAAGAATAGAATACATCAGAAATATGAAGGCTGCAGACATCTAAAATATAATGGGTCTACAGACAGGTTGTACTGTAACTGGAAACACATTAATAATAACAAAGTGCTTACAATTTATAACAATACAATTGTGTTGAACTTCAGCTGTATAAATTTGTCATTTTTTATGTGTAAAAACTCAACATAGCATGTGTTTGTAGTATGTATGTGTGTGTGTGTGTGTGTGTGTGTGTGTGTGTGTGTGTGTGTGTGTGTGAGCACATGCTTTGGCTAACATATTTGTGTGTGTGTGTTTGTGTGTGTGTGTGTGTGTGTGTGTGTGTGTGTGTGTGTGTGTGTGTGTGTGTGAAAGCCTGTGTGCACATGCACATTATGCACTTTTACTAGTAAGCAGTACCCATGTATAACTGTAGTGCTTATAACTTCAGCAAGTGTGTACAATCATATTTTGTATAAACCTACTAGTGTCCTGTTCTTAGTGAACCTTTCAATCAGACTCCATGTCTGAAGTCAAACTGGAGTCCATTTCACATTCCAAGAGTAAGATGATATTACCTGTCACGACACATGACATGTTACCTACCTGCGCACCTGCATTCTTGCAAGCATGACTGCGCGCCTCAAATCGAT
>JABMCL010003839.1:685000-720000 GCA_018857735.1 Alviniconcha marisindica
ACTTCGAGCGCCTAACCCGCTGCCGCACAGGCCCTACTGAAGCGGCGTTTACACATCCTTTAAATGTACATCAGTGTTTTCAAGATTCAACACACACACACACACACACACACACACACACACACACACACACACACACACACACACACTATGACACACACACACTATGACACACACACACAACACACACACACACACACACACACACACACACACACACACACACACACACTATGCACACCACACACACACACACACACACACAAACACACACACACACAACACACACACACACACACACACACAACACACACACACACACACACACACACACACACACACACACACACACACACACACACACACACACACACACACACACACACACACACACCACACACACACCACACACACACACACACACACACACACACACACACACACACACACCGTAGCACAAGTCAGAGGGTATGCAGAATAACCGTGGCTGGGTCTGCGCGCATGCGAGACTGAGACAAGACTGAGAGACTGAGAGTAAAGGGAGAGAGTCGCCGGAACGGGGGGGGGGGGGGGGGGGGGGGGGGGGGGGGAGAGGAGGAGAGAGAGAGAGAGAGGAGGAGAGAGAGAGAGAGAGAGAGAGAGAGAGAGAGAGAGAGAGCATGGAGGTAAGGAAACATGAATGGTCTGGAAATGTGTGCACCTTTACTAAACCCCCCACCCCACCCCACCCCCACCCCCCACCCCCTCAAGCCCTGCCCCTCCTTTCTTCTTCCTCCTCAGTTCTCCGACAGAAACGAACCTGCAGAACTTGCAGAACTACAACCACCAGTCCTGCTTCCCTTAATTTTCTCCGTTCTCTGTGTACCGGTAGGCTGGGGCCAGTCAACCCTTTATTTTCTTTCCACCCCTAACAGACTGACAGCAGAAGTAGCGGAGGTAACAGCAGCAGCAGCAGCAGCAGCAGCCGGAGACTGTGAGTGGAGCAATGGAAAGGGAGGGAGGGGGTGGGGGTAAGAGAAGGGGGTAAAGGGAGGAGGGGTGGGGGTGGGGGGTCGGTTGCGGAGGGATCTAAAGCCTGTAGCATTTGGTCTCTAGCTCAGTCTTGCTTTCCCGGCTTTATTTTGTTGTTCTCTCCCCCCCCCCCCCCCCCCCCCCCCCCAGCTTTTCTTCTTCGTTTTTTTTTCTTTTCTTTTTCTTTTTTTTCTTTTCTTTATTTCCCCCCGAAGCAATATGGAGGAAACAACTGTGCTGGCAGTCTCCCAACAGGTAAATATCATTACCTGGCCCGGACTTCCTTCTGAGTGTGGAGAGAGAGAGAGAGAGAGAGAGAGAGAGAGAGAGAGAGAGAGAGAGAGAGAGAGAGAGAGAGAGAGACAGACAGACAGACAGACAGACAGACAGACAGACAGACAGACAGACAGGCAGGCAGGCAGGCAGGCAGGCAGGCACAGACAGGCAGGCAGCAGACAGACAGACAGACAGAGACAGGGAGAGAGAGCAGTAAACGAGGAGAGAGAGAGAGACAGACAGACAGACAGACAGACAGACAGACAGACAGACAGACAGACAGACAGACAGACAGACAGACAGAGACTCACTAACATGAGGTGTGAATTTCGCTCAGCCAACAAACAGGCTTTAAAGATTACTTTTCCAGTATTCTATGTATATAATGTCGCTTCTAATTTTTATCCGATAATATGTGTGAAACCTTTTTGCGTTTATTTTTTTTTATTTTGTTTTTTGTCCGTTTGTTTTGTTTTGTTTTATTTTGTTTTTAGGCTAATTTTGAAGCAGTTTTGCTGTTGAAATATCACTATGCTTTTAATTCGGTCGTTAGAATCGGGCAGACCCGCACGACAAGTCACCGCCGTTGAAGTTCCATTCACCCGGGTACCGTTCACGGAGCCGTTTCCTGAATTTTTTATTCACATTTTCAAATCTAGATGTAATACTCCCAGAGCCGGCGAAGCTGACTGCGGTTGATACGACAGGCGTGATATGACTGATACGACAATACTGGCACATCTTTCGACCAGGCGTTGTCATTCCAGAGCAAAGCTGCCAGATCCTCTGTGCTTAAAAATACTTAACACGTCCTCTCTATCTCAGGATGCTTTCACAGACTTCCTGTACTCGAAACACTTCTTGACATGACCTTTCTATTTAATGATACTAACTTGGGATGGGAGTGGGATCTGACAATGTGTGTCAGTGTCAGAGCGAGCGTGTGTGTGTTTGTGTGCGTGCGTGCGTGCGTGCGTGCGTGCGTGTCCCGTGCGTGCGTGCGTGTGTGTGTGTGTATGTGTGTAGTTTCGAACAGTATATACTTATGTAGCCTATACAAATTATGGAAGCTGTTTTTATTTCAAAACGCCTAGGCCACAGAAAGCCGTTGCATAAGTGTATCATCATCATCATTATTATTATGACTATTATATAACATATTGTTTCAAACTGCGCCTACCTCTTTCAAGGGACGTAATCTCTTCTTCTCCTTCCCGTTCACATGACTCGGTAGCAAGACTGGCCGACCGTACCTCGTCGTTTTGTTCATCTCCCTACCGTCCTGTCTCACCACTCGGATTTCTGCACTAGGCTATGTCACACACACGCGTCTGTTCGGTCGCTTCTCTCGCTGCAATACCGTTCACAAAAAAATGACGCCCCCTTTCTGTCGTCACGGCCTCGTGACTGACGTAGGACTGAAAACGTCATGACCACTGCCACCTCCCAGCCGATGCCGCGTCCGGCGGTCGCTCGCTTCTGACGATAATTTCATAAGCATCGTAATTAAACTTTGCCCCTTTTGTCTTTGCACTGTCTGCTGGGCTGCACCTGTCCCTCTTTAGCATTTTCCAACTCTTGACATCTTCATACATGCGGATGATGCGTTTCAAAGGGAGGCAATTTCACGACAGTCTGTCCCCTTGGGCAGAAAGCGACTCTCGACTGTCGGACCGAGCAGGCAATTGCCTAAACTGGGGTCGCTCCATTAAACGCGCGACGGCAATTTTCCAGAAGCGGGGAGTACATTTCAGAACAATAACATAATGGCCGGCGAAGTCCTTGACGCGCACTGTGCTAGGCGAGCTGAAAGGTCAGACGGGGCGACCGTGTCCTTTGGTAAACATGCAGTGACTAGTCCTGTGTTGGTGAAGCAGGCAAAGCCTCCATGGCGTGCGTCTGTGCTGCAGAATGTGTAGTGCGCGGATCTTGATATCTACGCGCGCGCGCGCACGCACGCACGCACGCACGCACGCACGCACACACAGACCAGAGACACACACACAACACACACACACACACACACACACACACACACACACACACACACACACACACACACACACCACACACCTAGCGGTAAGGCGTTGGGCTGGAAAGTAGTAGAGCCTCGGCTCGATCCCACTTTGGTTCTCCTGTCCCTTCAATAAGGTTGTGGTTTGTGGACACTGTCTTGTGACTTTGTCCCTCGCAAGTAATGACACGTTAAAATGGCTCTCATCGCTGCCCATCTTAATGCAGGAGTCATTCTAGTGGTGACAGCGTAGCGATAGGTGTATTATGTTTCTCTTCCCCAGCCTACATATCCCCTTCCCCCCACCCCTTCTCCCCGTCCCTAATAAACCTTATGGTTTCTGTCGACGTTAAGCATCATATTTACTTAAAGAAAGAAAGAAAGAAAGAAAGAAAAAAGAAAGACATAAAACAGAATTAAAATACCAACAGACTACACACACACACACACACACACACACACACACACACACACACACACACACACACACACACACACACACACACCACAACCCAAAGAAACAACTGACCTTCTGCACATCCACACCGAGGTAGTCGAGCATCTCACTGGCGCTGCTGAAACACTTGAAGTGGTCCTCGTGGTCAGTGCCGCCAACCTGGATGAGCTTGCGCTGGGGAGGAGGCTTCTCGCACAGCGTCAGGAAGTCCGAGATGGTCACCAGCCCCTTCTTCGACTGCAGGATGGCCCACATCTGCTGGGCCGTCGTCGACAGCTTCACCTGTTAGGGCAACGCGGCAGAGGTGCAGGTGAGACGTGAGGACAACATGTCTCTTCGTGGAGGTAAGACGTGGGGACCGTTATTTCATCTTGTATAGTGAGGCACGGGGTCACTCGAACTCGGACTCGAAAGCTTTAATACTCAAGGACAGTAGCGTTAGGTCCATTTGGACCTATCTAACAGCCAGTCATTTCACCGTGAGCAGGTGAGACACTGGACATTTTATTGTGCGATGGCAATACGAAGGTGGGTAGGTAGGGAGTGTTGCTTAATGTCCTCGGATGTCGGCTGACGTATTACGGACAAGCTGAGACCAATGCCTAAGCATGGTTCAATATAGCTTTACGTCCACGGAAACCAGAAGGCTCGTTAGGACGGACAGCCCAGGATGGCCACCTCGACTCTCACACAGCTCCTGAACTATGAGTGATGACAATACGATTTTTTGTTGTACTTTATGTAGGTGAGACGTGAGACACGAAACAGGGGAACCTTTCACCTCGTACACATGAGACATGAGGCAGCGTTCCACTTTGTGCACATGAGACACGTGAACAACGTTCCATCTTGTGCAGGACTTCGAGGTAGCCGTTGAAAGAAGAAAGGGTGGAGATAAACGAAAGGGGTGGAATAGTTTAAAACTCAAGGTACGTAAGAAGTCTGGTCTGTGGACGAGACTCCCAAAACTGGGATCTTTATATCTTCCACCGAAGAATATGACCGTAAGTTCGAATCAGTTCTGGTAAAACATTTCATTGCTCCTGAAAGTTTTCGTATTTTGCTTCCTTACGATCCTGAAACAACAGCAAGAACTGCATTAATCATAATCACGACAACTAAATAAAAAGATACGAATAAACTAATCAATTAAAAATAAATAAATAATAGATAACTTTTGTATAGCGCTATTCTCTGGTGTACCCAAACTCACTGCGCTTTATATGTCATATACTTTTAAAAATAAATAAAAAAAATAAATAAAAAACCACTTCTTTTTGAAACAATGAACCACCTGATACCGAAACCAAACCAAAAAATAAATAAAAAAATAAAAAAATCTGGAGTTGAAATAGTATAATAAAACAAAGAGAACTACAACAGAGAAAAGACTGAAACAGAAACAGAAAGGAAGTACTATTTTGTTATTTACTGTAATTGAGATATCCAAAAATCGCGTTTTTCAGAGCTCACAATACGAGCTACAGATTTTTGTAAACATTTCAATACAAACCTCACTTTCCACAACTATATCGAGTCAACCTTTTTCATGTCTATTTCACCGGATAACTTTTCATATAACCAACGCCTCAAAAAACGACCCCTTTTTAACATTTCTAGCAGTTTGCCAAAAACACTGGGTCTGTTTTCGTTGCCAAAAACACCGGGTCTGTTTTCGCTGCCAAAAACACTGGGTCTGTTTTCGTTGCCAAAAACACCGGGTCTGTTTTCGCTGCCAAAAACACTGGGTCTGTTTTCGTTGCCAAAAACACCGGGTCTGTTTTCGCTGCCAAAAACACCGGGTCTGTTTTCGTTGCCAAAAACACCGGGTCTGTTTTCGCTGCCAAAAACACGGGTCTGTTTTCGTTGCCAAAAACACCGGGTCTGTTTTCGCTGCCAAAAACACTGGGTTTGTTTTCGTTGCCAAAAACACCGGGTCTGTTTTCGCTGCCAAAAACGCTGGACCTGTTTTCGTTGCCAAAAATACTGGGTCTGTTTCCGTTGCCAAAAACACTGGGTCTATTTTCGCTGCATAAAACACTGGGTCTAGTTTCGTTGACCAAAACACTGGGTCTGTTTCCGTTGCCAAAACAATGCGTCTGTTTTCGTTGCCGAAAACACTGGGTCTGTTTCCGAAGTACTGCAATGTGTGCGATACCACACCCCGTAAAACCAACCTTAGTTAAAGAGGCAAGACAAGATTACCTGTTGATGACTGAAACAGAATCCATTTGGTGAAATGAACAGAAAATGGGTTGACCTGTACAGCGGCGGAAACTCAAATTGCATCAGAAATTTCTCGTTAACTTTCTACAGATAACTGTATAGCCTACAGTTATCTGAACTTCCGGTTAAACACTCTAGTGGAAATCCTTACCAGCCATTACAGCTACGCCCTTCTACATGATAACTGTATAGCCTACAGTTATCAGAACTTCCAGTTAAACACTCTAGTGGAAATCCTTACCAGCCATTACAGCAACGCCCTTCTACAGATAACTGTATAGCCTACAGTTATCAGAACTTCCGGTTAAACACTCCAGTGGAAATCCTTACCAGCCATTACAGCTACGCCCTTCTACAGATAACTGTATAGCCTACAGTTATCAGAACTTCCGGTTAAACACTCCAGTGGAAATCCTTACCAGCCATTACAGCTACGCCCTTCTACAGATAACTGTATAGCCTACAGTTATCAGAACTTCCGGTTAAACACTCCAGTGGAAATCCTTACCAGCCATTACAGCTACGCCCTTCTACAGATAACTGTATAGCCTACAGTTATCAGAACTTCCGGTTAAACACTCCAGTGGAAATCCTTACCAGCCATTACAGCTACGCCCTTCTACATGATAACTGTATAGCCTACAGTTATCAGAACTTCCGGTTAAACACTCCAGTGGAAATCCTTACCAGCCATTACAGCTACGCCCTTCTACATGATAACTGTATAGCCTACAGTTATCAGAACTTCCGGTTAAACACTCCAGTGGAAATCCTTACCAGCCATTACAGCTACGCCCTTCTACATGATAACTGTATAGCCTACAGTTATCAGAACTTCCGGTTAAACACTCTAGTGGAAATCCTTAACAGCTACGCCCTCGTAGTTGGTCTGGGAGATTGGGTCCTAAGGGGAAAAAATTACGGTCTTTTCTTTCCCATGACTTCAGCTATTTGACACGTTAAGCAGGCACTTTTGTTGTGTTTATCGTTACTTCGTTTCTTTGTTTGCTGTTGTGTTGTTGTTTTTGCAACATTAATTTGACTCCTTCTTTGTGTTCGTTCCTCCGCTGAAAGTCGAAAGATCGCCCAGAGCCGGGCGAGACCTGGCGTGCGAAACAGTTTTCCTGCCAACGCAGGAATAATACACGACTGAGCTCTCGCCGCTCTCTGACTGACATAAGAGTTTTAGCCAATCAGCGCCCGCGTTCAGACACACCTCCTTAAACAAGCCAGCGGGCTGTCTAAGTATTATTTGTAGTGTAAACAAGGCACGTGCCCGAGCTGTTTCCAAAAACAATGATCCCCCCCCTCCCCTCTCCCCCCCCCCCCCCCCCCCCCCCCCCCCCCCCCCCCCCCCCCCCTCTCCCCACCCCGCCCACTCTTCCCCAGGGTCTGTGTAGTTCGAATTGCGAGTTCGAACACTCGTTATGCCATTTACTCCACTTGTCTGAATGGGCGGAACAAACTGGTTAAAAGCGAGAGGTCAATCAAATTACTCAGTGTGTTTCCGTCAGCCCTTCGGGCACCTGCACGCCGACTTCAGCGGCCATTTTACACCCCAAGCGTTAACTTCCGGCCCGCCCTTCCTGACATCTCTGCCACAGTGGGTTACGCCGTAGCCTTGGCAACAGCCACAGTGGGTTACGCCATAGTCTAGACAACAGCCACAATGGGTTACGCCATAGCCTAGCAACAGCCACAGTGGGTTACGCCATAGCGTCCCCTTTGACCAACCAGACCACCCCGTGGGTTACGCCATAGCCTAGACAACAGCCACAGTGGGTTACGCCATAGCCTAGACAACAGCCACAGTGGGTTACGCCATAGCCTAGACAACAGCCACAGTGGGTTACGCCGTAGCCTGAGACAACAGCCACAGTGGGTTACGCCGTAGCCTAGACAACAGCCACAGTGGGTTACGCCGTAGCCTAGACAACAGCCACAGTGGGTTACGCCGTAGCCTAGACAACAGCCACTGTGGGTTTATCCCATAGCCTAGACAACAGCCACAGTGGGTTACGCCGTAGCCTAGACAACAGCCACAGTGGGTTACGCCATAGCCTAGACAATGGCCACAGTGGGTTACGCCGTAGCCTAGACAACAGCCATAGTAGGTTATGCCGTAGCCTAGACAACATCCACAGCTAACTCTGTCCCAGCGCGGCACCGGCGCGGGCCTCTTTGGCCCAGCGCTAAGCCGCAAGGCGGGCAAGCGGACGGACCTCGGTTCGAGTCCTCTTCGGCTCTCCTTTCTCTTCAAAAGTTGGGGTTGGTGGAAACTGTTTTAATGAGGACTTTTGCCCCTCCACGATTGGTGGAACGTTAAAATAGCTCTCACCACCGTCCATCTTAGTGCACAAACCATGGACCTATGTATACAGGTCCATGGCACAAACTGTTCTGATGGTGACGGTGAAGCGTTAGGCGTATTACCCCCCCCCCCCCCCCCCCCTCCTCTTCCCTTCACTAGACTAGTAAACCTTGTGGTGTCTGCGGGAGTAAAAGCCAGATGACCCGCGGCGCGTGGAATGAAGAGGAGCCGGGACTGGCTGGGGTGTAATCAACTTTGGCAGAGGCTGACGTGACGGAGGGCAGGCCGACGGCATAGCTGCTTGGATTGTGACGTAAGTGACGTTTTCAAGCTGATCTTTGGGGGTAACGTAACGTTACGGGGTACGGAAAACGGGAGAGGGGAGAGGAGGGGGGGGGGGGGGGGGGGGGGGGGGGGGGGGGAGCAGTTATAATCAAAAGAGGGAAGGAAGCCCAGTTTTACTGGACGGACTACCATACTCTACAAAACCACGACACCTTGGGGGAAGGAGGTGGATATGGGTGGGGGTGGGGGGGGGGGGGGGGGGGGCGGAACGGGAGAGAAACGCTGAACCCAAAGGAACAAAAGTCTCCTTCACCTTGCTTCTTTTCCCACCGGACGCCGACGGAGAAGAAGAGGCGGAAGGAGGAAGGGGCGCGTTCAGAGGCGGGCCCGCCTTCTGGCGCTGCACCTTCTCCTCCTCCACGTCAATGAGCTTGTCGCCCAGAGACTTGGACGGGCGCATGCTGCTGCCAGCCTTCTGGCTGTTGCCCGGGGCGGAGTTCTCGAAAGCGTAGCTGCTGGGTCTGGTCGGGGGAGGCGACTGGACAGGGGAGGGTTTGAGGGGGTAGTGGGAGGTAGGGGGGACGGGAGCATCCATGATGTGGTTGTTGGAGTGAGACCGGTGGCGCTCTTCCTTCAAGAGGTTATCGATGTCCTGCACGCGGCTGATATAGCCGGACCGGGCCCCTTGGTACTGCTGCTGCTGCTGCTGCTGCTGTTTAGGGTCCTGGTGGAGGGAAGAGGGAGGAGGGTGAGGAACAACGGCACACACTGAAGGTAGCCGGGGCAGGCTGAGAAGGGTGGGGTCAGGTCAGGGTCATGACCAAATCGTCCACTCGCAGGATAGCTAGAGTTAGCTTGCACGTCATAGTATTGTCACACACACACACACAACGTTGCATGGGAATTAGGGGTATAGTTCAAAAGAAAACTGCCTGCTCTTGTCAGCTCTCTTTTTCTCTCTCCCTTTCTCATTATAACTCTTTTTTATTTGTCTTCACAGCTGTGGATCCGTCAACGCTCATCACTGCTGTATCGAATGACTCAACGTATGCCTGGATACATATAAATCGTTCATCATCAATCTGAACTCCGCCGAAGCCTAGGCGACTGACATCATCCGATCTTTCCTTATGGATTTTTAAGTTTGGTGAAACATTTCTCGCTCAAGTTGCTGTGGCAGCAGTTGTTGTCGTCGCGGTCGCCGTCGCCGTCGCTGTCGTTGTGGTATATGTTATGGGTGTCGTGGCTGATGCTGACATCGTCGTCGTTGATATCCTTCAGTTTGTGCGCCAGATTGCTTGTTCACCAAACATGGCAAGAGGCCGACAGCGAACTTAGGACGTATGCCATCCTATATTTGAAACACTTTTGCTATTTTTCCTAATAATTATTATATGTCTGTGCCACGGGGGAGACACAGCTGGCGTATGGGCGGGAGGAGAGGTGGGGGGGGAGGGGGGGGGGCAGTGATTGCTATTGCAATGCTCGATAACTATTCTTTCGTTTAGATCGTTGATGATTATTTTTTCTTTTTTCTTTTTTCTTTTTCTGAACGGTGAACTGCAACAACCATTGCAAAAACACGAGAACGAAAGGTTCCACCATTTCTATGCCAACGAGTTGATACAGCTGATGCTGCTTAAAAAAAGCAAAAAAAGCAACAACAACAAAATAAGAAAAAAAAGCGCTACCTCAAAATGAGACCCGCTAAAAACCAACAGTGTTCATTTTGAGGCAATTGTTCCACACTTCTTTGCACCAAAAGTCACAGATCAATCAGGCTGCCATACTGACGTCTTCTAATATTATAACACGTAATAAGCGTATGACAAGCACGTCCTCGTGAACGTCACGTAACGCTTAAAGACCAGGAAAATGGTCACGAAAGGCGACGATGAGAAACGTTGAACGGAAGTAACCCATCGCCCCCCTCATCTGCATTAGAGCTGACAAGAGCTGTGCGTTTCTGGGAAGGGGTGTGGGGGTGGGGTGGGGGGTTGGGGGCGGGTTCAGATTATTATTATTACAACATCTACTTCGTAGCCCAAACAGGATCAAACACAGAAAGGAATCTTGATGGATGTTATTGTTGGACACAAAGGCGTTTGTTTGTTTTTAACCGAGAATCTTATGGCCTAATGGAAGAAACAGGACAGAACCATTATCACTACAGCTAGAAACCCACAAACACTGAAGGAGAGGGGGGGAGGGAAGAGAGAGAGAAAAAAAAAAAAAAAAAAGAGAAAAAAAGAGAAAGGCATACAGAATAAAAGAGAAACGAAATCCAAAAACAAGCTTCTGTGCGAAACTTGTTTTTTCACCGAAATGAGATGAAGACCCATAAAAAAAATACGAATCAAAAAGAAAACAAAAAGAGAGAAGAGAAGAAAAGAAAAGAAAAGAGAAGAAAAGAAAAAAAGGGTGGGGAAAGGAGAGAAAACAAAAGAAAAAAGAAGAAGAAAGAGAGTGACCGAAGGGAAACCTACAAAACGGAACCCAACCGAGTCAGCCCGGAGTCCACAGCTTCCCTCAAAACACACATACAAAAATCTCCATACCTGAGGACTGGCGTCAGTGACTATGTCAGGCAGAGTTCCGTTGCTTGTAGCGGAAGCGAGGGAATGCTGGGACACAGAGGGCGCCATCTTGCCGTGTTTCCCGCCCTCGTCATACGCCTTCTCCACACCAAGCTGGGTCGGGCGTTTCCGGTGGTCTCCGCCAGACTGCCGATTAGAGTTGCTGCCCCTGTCGTCCAGAATGTCTTCTCTGGACCCCTGTCTGCTGCGACCTTTCTTGCTGCGATGTCTACAATGGAAAAAGCCCAATAATAATCGCCATTATATTAACGGCAGCTAATAGTTTGAATGTCACACGAATCAAAAGTGCAAAACCAATGTTTTCCGCAGGTCATATTCAGATTACCCACCTCTTCGATGGCCAAAGATATGCTGACCTTGCATGCTGCCAGGCAGTCATTCAATCAACCAATCCCGCATCGACTCCCCCCCCCACCCCACTGTCCCTGTCTGTCTGTCAGTCTGTCTGTCTGTCTGTCTGTCTGTCTCTCTCTTTCTCTCTCTCTCTCTCTCTGCTCATAGGCACAATTATAGTATGTACTGTGAGGTGTAGGTCATCTACCCGCACCCCTTCATGAGGGGAAATGGCCTAAATGAATAAATCATCCGTATCCGTCTCTCTCTCTCTCTCTCTCTCTCTCTCTCTCTCTCTCTCTCTCTCTCTCTCTCTCTCTCTCTCTCTCGCATAACCCGCGCTCAGTGTCTTTCTGTCTCTCAATACCCACCTACCCACCTACCTTCCCACGTAAACTATCCATCTACCAACCAATCAGTCATACAGTCAAGACCGTTTTTTCTCACCTGCCGGGCGAGTCGTCCCTGTCGCCGGTGTCGTCGTTCTGTTCACGACGAGACTTCCTCCTCTCGTCCAGCACGCTTTCTCGCGAGTTCTCGCGGTTGAGGCCGCGATTGTGACGCATGCGGTTGGGGGACTCGTCACGCGAGAAGGCCTGGTCAGAGGAACTGCCCGACCGCTTCACCCGCTGACCGCCGCTCTGCAAACAACGAATTGCTGCCTGGTTTCATTGTCGTCACCTTGTACAACTCTCATCATCATCATCATCCTCATCCTCATCATCATCATCATCATTATCATCATCGTCGTCGTCGTCGTCATCATTATTACCAATCACATTCACCAGACCGTTAAGCCTCACATTATCATCGTCACCGCCAGTGTCTCTACTGCAAGGAGGACGAAAGAAGGAATAGTGAGAATAAATATCTGGAGAGAAAAGAACCCAACTTCTTTGTCTGCCCGTGAGGGGGAATAGCGCTGTATGAAAACGATAAATCAATCACCCTAGACTTTTGACAATAATTTGCCATCTTGCCATCGTATATGTATATGTAATTATCATTACATCTACAGTAAGCATGTTGCTTTTGTGTTTCCTGTACTTGTTGTTGAGCTTATGATTACGATGTATGAATAAATTTTGTTTAAACCAATTCAGTCACGGGTGAGGGAGAATGGCGCTATATAAAAACGATAACTCAATCAATCAAAATGAGAGCCGGTTTGTCCCAGCGGTACGGCGTTAGGCTGGCAAGCGGAGGACGTCGATTCGATTCCTTGCTTCTACTCTCCTTTTTACATATTAAAAAAAAAAATCATATGTGCACACAGTCTCGTGACACCCTCACAGTTACTGAAACATTAATCTCATCGCTGCCCATCTTAATGCAGAAGTCATTCTGGTGGTGACACTGTAGCGCTAGGTATAGTTTCCCCTCTCCCCAACCTCCTGGGATCTCGGTCCCCGCCAGTACCTCTCCGGAGACAAAACTCTCCTTCTTCTTCCTGTCAAGGACTGGGCTCTAGCTCTGTCATAGCATGGACCTAAAGTAACTTGGTGTTTCGCGCCTATAGCATGGACCTACATATATAAGCCCTTGGTCAGAGCGTTGTAAGACCCGTCCCTAATAAGCCTTATGGTTTCTGTGGACGTTAAGCACAGTTTACTTTGCGTTGTAAGTCTTGCAGTCTTCTCTCTCTCTCTCTCTCTCTCTCTCCCCCCCCCCCCTCTCTCTACCTCTCTCTCTCTCTTCCTCTCCCCCCCCCCCTCCCCCCCCCCCCCCCCCCCCCCCCCCTGTCTCTCTCTGTGTCTCTCTCTCTCCCGCTCTCTCTCTCTTTTAAGGTGGTCACAGTCAGTGCCTTGCGTGTTATTAAAACAAAACAAAACTGAACAGACAGGCGACCTAGCGGCGCCTAAACCAGTCTACCGGACGATAGAGGGGGATGGCTTGCTCAGCACCAACCTGCGGCTCTTTGCCATAGCTGTCGTTGCGGCGGTGTCCCCGGGGTCTCCGGACCTCTGGGGACGGCTCCCGCTCGAAGACGTCCGACTCGTGGTCGTAGTAGCGCGCCCTGTTGAGGTCGGACTTGCGGAAGTCCTTGTTGGGCAGGCGCGGGTCCGGGGACAGGTCGTCGTCGGCGGCGTCCAGGAGGCTGTCGTTGGAGGCTGACCGGGACGCGTGTCTGCGGCTGCTGCTGCTGGCTCCACCTGCAAGACTGGCACGCTTGATTTGACGTTCTCTCTTTCCCTTAATCGTTGTTGATGTGGGGCTTAATGTTCTCAGCTGTCGGGGTGACAGATTATTAGGGGCAACAATCCCCTAATCGTGAATTAAGCTACTTGTTTGGGGGAGGTACTGGTTTGTTTGTAGCGGGTTGTTGTGCGGGGGGGTTGTTTTTGGGTGGTTTTTGGGGGTGGTGGGTTTTTTGGGGTTTTTGTGTGGGGTGAGGGGGGGTTGTTGGTTTTGGTTGTTGTGTGTGCGTGCGTGGTGTGTGGGGTGGCGTGCGTGCGTGCGTGCGTGCGTGGTGGGGTGTGCGTGTGTGGTGTGTGTGTGTGTGTGTGTGTGTGTGTGTGTGTGGTGTGTGTGTGTGGGGGGGGGAAGGGGTTACTAATTCGGGTACCTAAGCGTTCCGACCCGCAAAGGCCGAAGAGACCGTAGGCCACCACCAAAACAATGGCTGTTAAGGTGGAGGGGGCATCGCCAATGCGAAGCAACTTGTGTGCTCCGCATCGAGCTTTTTTCAACAGCGGTGCGGAACAGTCACAAAGACAGAGTCGGGACAACCAGTTGTCGAAACCTGCAGCAGTCCGGTCCAGTTACTCACTACAACAGGCCAACTCCACCTCCCTGTTCAGACCGCTCCTGGGTTTACGATCACCATTGAGAAAATGAATTGGGGGTGGGGTGGGGTGGGGGATCATACCATACAAAAAGTTCAGCAAACCTCTTACTGGGTTTTGCTTTCTTTTGAAAGCTGCCAGTGAATGGTGTTTTCCATTGTTCATGCTCTGCAGGATTGAAGATTAACGCTAGTAAGTGACTTCAACACTGACGCTGATGGTATCATACGCGTAGGCATAGGCGTTCTTTACAACGTACGTCGGATGTAGACAGCTAGGGCCAGCGAAGACACACACACACACACACACACACACACACACACACACACACACACACACACACACACACACACACACACACACACACACACCTTACACACACACACACACACACACACACACACCACACACACACACACACACACACACACACACACACACACACACACACACACACACACACACACACACACACACACACACACACACACACACACACACACACACACACACACACAAACAGGACCGCAACGTGAGCTTCGTCAACAAAACCTGATTGACCAACACTGGACTGCCTGTAAAACCGGAGATTAAAGTTAGTTAGTTAGTTAGTAACTGGATTTAAAGTGACGTCCTGCAAACCGCACAGGGTCACCTCAGGACAAATACCGGAGAGACTGGGCAAGAGGCTGCCTAACGGTCTCTCAGATAAACCCGAGTCACAGAGACAGACAGCCGTACAGAATGATTGCGTCCGTCAGGCGGGACATCTATCTCCAGGCGATGACACGAATAAGCAATGGGGCAAAAAAACGCTGCAGAACATTTTGGTACCCCGCTAGTGATGTGCTCTTCCAAGGTGCCCCCCCCCCCCTCCCCTTACCCTTCCCTCCCCCCAAAAAAAAAGTAAAGAAAAAATAATAAAAAGAGATGAAGTTAAGGGAGTGTTTTTGTTTGTTTTTGTTTTTCCCCCCCGACCTAACCGCTCGCAATCATGCGCGAGCTCATTATTATCTGCCATGTGCTAAGTCTTGCTGGCATGGGTGCTGACAGCATAGGCGTTAAGGGGGAAGGGAGACGGGCCCCGGGGGTGGAGGCGGGGAGGGGGAGGGGGGGGGGGGGGGGGGGGGGGGGAGGGGAATGAGTACCTACGAAACAGGTACTACTATCAGTAACTAGCATGAGCACTGACAGCACAGGCGCTAAGGAGGAATGGACACGGGGCCTGGCGGAAGGGGGAGGGGCGAGGATGGAGGGGCGGGGGTGGGTGGGGTGGGGGGTTGGGGTGGGGGTGGGGGTGGTGGGGGGTTGGGGGGTGGGGGTGGAATGAGTACCTACGAAACAGGTACTACTACCATCAGTAACTAGCACGAGTGCTGACAGCCCAGAGGCTGCAAGGGAACGGGGCAACATAAACAACAACATAAAAACCACCACCACCACCACCACCACCACCACCACCACCACCACCAACAACAACAACAACAACAACAACAAAAAGCAACCCAAACTCGATTACTTCTAACTCTGTCGAAAATATAGGTGTGCAAAGCCAAGTTCCGCTGCGATGCACGTGCGACCCGGAGGCGGTAGCTAGCTAGCTGTGTGTCTGAGACGCCGACACCTCCGTGCCGCCATTAGTAACCATCAACGTCCTCATCGATCAGCGCCACCTAGTCGCTGGCGCCGGTCCGGGCGATGCACTCACCAAGCAGGAATGCCCCGTCTGCTTCTGTCGGGCTTGTTCGTCGCCTGTCTGTCTGTCTGTCTGTCTGTCTGTCCGTCCGTCCGTCCTTCCCTCCCTCCGTCCGCTCGCCCGCCCGCCCGCCTGTCTGTCTGTCTGTCTGTGCGCCCGCCTGCCTGTCCGTCCGCCTGCCTGTCTGTCCGTCCGCTTGCCTGTCTGTCCGCCTGTCTGTCTCTCTGTCTGTCCGCCTTTCTGACTGTCCGCCTGTCTGTCTGTCCGCCTGTCTGTCTGTCCCTGTTTGCCCGTCCGCCTGTCCGTCTGCCTGTCTGTCTGTCAGCCCGTCCGTGCGTCTGTCTGTCTGTCCGTCTGTCTGCCTGTAGCTACATCCGTCTGTGTGCCATTTTTGACCGTCGCATGCCGACAGGCACTGACGAACGACCCTCTGTGCATTCTTTGCCAAAATACAGTCGGTGTAGGTTACTGCATGCACACTTCCAAACTTCCAATGTGGACAGGAGCCGGTTGCAACAGCAACAGCCGACACCAAGGAGAGCTGACAGGTTTTCAACGCCCGGCCAATCGTGTAGGTTAATTACTCGGTTAGTAACTGGGTTGTAATGTCCTGTCAACCGCACAGGGTTGCCTCACGACGATCAACCTCTCTCTCTCTCTCTCTCTCTCTCTCTCTCTCTCTCTCTCCTCTCTCTCTCTCTCTCTCCTCTCACACACACACACACACACCAACACACGCATACACACACACACACACACACACACACACACACACACACAACACACACACACACACACACACACACCCCACACACATACACACACACAAAACACACACACACACACACACAACACACACCAACACACACACACACACAACACACACACACACACACACCAGAAAACAACAACAAAAAAGAAAAAAAGGAGTAGCAGAAGAAAAAGAAGACGATGGCGACGAAACTCACCAAACGTTCACTGTCGTACAATTCACTTTCTGTATAATTATTAACCTTTCCTTGCCCCAGTGACGTCATACGACGCTCAGGACGAAACAAAAAAAAGAAAAAAAAAGACGGTGGTGACGAAACTCACGAAACTTTCACGGCCGTACAAGTCACCTTCTCCCTGCACAAATGACGTCTTATATTATGGCGCAGACAGCGAAACAAAACGAAGAAGAAGAAGAAGAAGAAAAGGGAACGCAGTTCTTACCTCCGTGCCTGCGAGAGCGCCTGGACGGGGAGTTCTCGCGGGAGTGGGGCGGGGAGTCGTGGCGGGAGTTGCGGGAGTGGGGCGGGGAGTCGTGGCGGGAGCCCCGGGAGTGCCCCCCCTCCCTGGAGGCCGGGGGCAGGTGCTCGGAGGCCGAGACGTACTCGTAGGAGTCGCTGCGAGTGATTCCGCCCGAAGGATCGGCGCCTTGAGGCAGGTTCTGGCGCCACTGCTTCACCTGGGAGGGGACGAACACGTACACAGGTTTGGGTCGTTGTCGTTTTTTTGTTAACGACAAGGTGAGCATCGTAGCTATAAATAAATTAGTGACGATACGTCACCCCTGCAGTTTACTCGCGAGTCGAGCCGTTATGCACGAGTATAATCTAAGTCTGATCTAAGCACGAGTATAATCTAATGCGCGCGCGCGTGCACACACACACACACACACACACAACACACACACACACACACACACACACACACACACACCACACACGCACATACACACACACGCACGCACGCACGCACGCACGCACGCACGCATGCACGCACACACGCACGCACACACACGCACACACAAGCTAATGCTACCTCACATTCAAGAGGTATATAATAATTACACATTTTATTTTTACCTTTCTAGAAAAGAGGTGAGAGCCTACGGGGACCGATCGTCATAGCAGCCGTGAGAGACGTTCTACAAGTACGATGATGATGATGATGATGATGATGATGATGATGGACGATGAGGGACTTAATGTCCTCAGATGTCGGGCTGACATATTAGGGACAGCTACAAGTACAGAGACAGAGAGTTCTACAAGCCTTCAAATAAGGCCCAAACTACCTGCACAGGTGTGAACCAGGAACGCCAAAATTAATACTGGTTGTCATCATGCAATATATCTTTTGACAACTGTTTGTTCGGACAGTACCGGGTAAAAAGATACAATTACCTTTTTTTTTCCCCGTGGCAGAAAAAAAGGCAACATTTATTTCCCTTGCATACAGACCACGATCGGACGGCCCACGACTGATCATTACACAGACTGACGTTCAAGCTGTTCGTATCAATGACCAAAACCAAACAACGATGAGTAAGTAAGTAAGTTGGTGTTTTACGCCCAGTCAACCGGTACGGTTATATCAGGGCGATCAAACAACGATGAGACAAAAAACAGGCCCTACATGTATATGAAAGGAGCTGAACGGGTGCGGGTGACTTCAAGCACACTGCAGGGACGGTTTCAAATGCAGCAAAGGGAACATAGCTACGAGGCGGGAAAGGGCGATTATGGGCTAGCCGAAGCGCACAGATAGATAAGCTACCTTGACCTGAACTGAGCAGATGAACAGTACACGAGCAGCGAAACATTCTTACGGGAGCAGCAAACATTCTCTCTCTTCTTCTTTTTTTTTTTTTTTTTTTTTCTCGTGCATTTTGGTGAATACCTTTATTCCTTGCTGGTGGTTCAAAGCTCCGCCCTGAAAACAGTAACGATAAAGTGTCCGTGTTTTGGTGTCTTCTGTGAGTTAGTTTTTTTCTTTTCATTTTTTTCATGGCGATGACAAAAAAGGGCGTGCTGATCAGATATGGAAATAAAACAACAGAAGGTATGCGTGTCTTTCTTTTCTATCTTTTTTTCTTCTTCTTTTTTTCTTTTAAGAAATATTACTTCGGACAAAACATTTTTTATGATGATCAAAAGAGCCGGTGGGAAAGTTATTCGTCGGTGATCTTCCGCCAGTCGACAAAAAGAAATCTATCACCAGAAATACTGGTAACAAAAACAACTAAAAGTTGGATATAACTAGTTATAATGAAGGAAACATGCTCTCTCTCCCCGTCCCCCTACCCACGTAACCACATCCAACCCCAAGGGGAAAAAGAAAAGAAGAAAAAAAGAGACGTCCAGAACGAACCTTCAGAATTACCGAGCTGATCTCAACAGGTACTTCGTCCAAAAGATCAAGTGACTGCCATCTCATCGTATTCAGAGCGCGTCCACTCTGGTTCCGTATCCCACCCCTTTAGTGTGCTCAAGGCCACAAGAAACCACCTAGATCTCCCCACTTCCTGTCCGCCCTACCCCCCTCTTTTCACACCACACACACACACAACACACAACACACAACACACACACACACACCACTCACCACCACCACCACCACACAACAACACACACAACACCACCAACACACCACCACACCAACAACACACACACACACGCACGCACCCCACACCACCACACAACACACACACACACACACACATGCACACAACACACACACCACCACACTACAACACAACACAACACACACCACACCACACCACACCACAACACAACACCACACTACAACACAACACACAACACACCACACCACACCACACCACAACACACACACCACACCGCAACACTACACACTACCCCGAGCCCCCACACAGCCCCCAGACTCACCTTCTCAATGGAGTCCCTGAGCGAGATGTTCTCCGTGGTCAGCTTGGTGCCGCTGCCGTCCTCGTCCAGCAGCTCCTTGCTGGAGTGCCGCTTCCGGCGGTTGGGCCTCTCCTCCAGCACGTCCTCCCTGGACGAGGAGCGGGACGGGGCCCTGGCCGACTTCCTCGACCTCCTCTCCTCCGCCGCGCTGCCCACGTACTCTTCCCGCTGCGGGGTCACCGTGCTCGGGGTGCTCGTGCGGGGGTCGCGGCGGCGTCGGCCCTGCCGGCCGCTGTAGTCGTCGTCGTCGTCGTCGGCCTGCTTGCTGCTGCTGAGGCTCACCTCGTCGTCGGCGAGGCCGCTGCGGCGGGCGCTGGAGCGTGACGGCTGGGGAGGGGGCTCCCCGTACACGGCTTGCCGCCAGGAGCGCTCGACGGGAGGGGAGCCCACGGGCTCCTCGGCCTTGTAGCTCCGGCGCTCGCCGTCCTTCAGGGTGGAGCGGGAGCTGTTGCGGGACATGCCGGGGCTGCTGGGCTGCGGGTTCGAGGCGCCTATTCCGAACTTGTCTCTGTACTTGTAGAACGTCTCTCCGGGCTGCGACGACGACCGGTCCCCGTCAGCCCTCTCTCTTCCTCCTCCTCCTCCTCCTCCACCACCTCTCTCTCCTCTCTCTCCTCCTCCTCCTCCTCCCCCGAAAGCAGTGGAGGAGGACGTCCTGGACCGCCTGGTCTGAGGCTGATCCAGGTTGGCTTGCGTGGCGCAGTCCGTCAACGACGGCTTCTTCTCGATCACCGTCTGCCTGCGGGACCTCTTCTCCGTGGGCCTGTCCGGAACCTTGATCCTGCGGGTCCGGGACACGCTGATCCGCTCCTTGGCCTTGTTCTCGCGCTTGGGGGCCTCCGGGTCCGGCGGCGGGGACGTGCCCCTGCAGATGAGGTACTTGGCCGCCTCTCTTTTCTCCGCCTCGGGGGCGCTGTCGTCGGACTCGTCGGTCGGGGACTCCCTCCTCCGCGAAGTGGACGAGGTGACGGCGGTGGCGGAGGAACCGCCGGAAGGGGCGGAGCCGGGGACGGGGGCGGGCAGCAGGCTTCCGGAGTACCTGGAGTCCGTGGAGGCTCTCCTCCCGCCGGTCAGATAGTCCGAGGGCTCGTAGCCCCGGTTCGTCTGTCGCTCGTAAGGTCTCTTGGGCACCGGGGAGGCGTCCGAGCCGCTTTTGTAGGAGGAGTAGGTGGAGTAGGGCGAGGCGGAGCTGCTGTAGTCGTAGCGGGAGGACCTGGAGCTGACGGGAGAGGCCTCCCTGCTCCCCGCGCCGTAGGAGCGGTTGGAGCGCGTGGAGGAGCGGTCCCAGGAGCCGTACGGTGTTCCGCCGCCGTAGTCCGAGGTGTAGCCGCTACGGTTGGAGTAGCGGTCCAACGACGAATATCTGTAGGTTGGGGGGCACACGACGGGAGAATTGCAGTGAGCGTCGTGATCATCATCATCCACGGACGCACGCACGCAACGCACACACACGCAGGCAGGCAGGCAGGCAGACAGGCAGGCACGCACGCACGCACGCACGCACACACACACACACAGCACACACACACACACACACACACACACACACACACACACACACACACACACACACACACACACACACACACACACACACACACACACACACACTCTGCCAATTCTCTCTTCCTCAATGCATCAAGCCCTTTAATTCGGGGGCGTGGGGGGGGGGGGGGGGGGGGGAAGAGATGTTGGAATGTACATTTAACTATGATAATAAATAAAAATTCTTTATTCGGGGGCGGGGTGGGGGGGAGGGGGAACGAGATGTTGGAATGTATGTTTAACTACAACAATAAATAACAATTCTTATGTCTTTTCTGGAACGTGGAGGCCTGGGTAATCATGCTACCTTTTTCTTTCTTTCTTTCCTTCTTTCTTCCTTCTATCCCTTTCTTTCTTTTGGAGCCTTACCCGTCCTTTCCGACAGTACTTCTGTCCAGTGAGGGATATCTGTAATCAGTGCGATGCGTTTACTTCAGGGTAGGGGTGGGGGAGGGGTTTCTGGAATGTGGTGGCCCGAGTACCCTCTCTCTCTCTCTCTCTCTCTCTCTCTCTCTCTCCATCAGTAGCTTAGCAAGGACTAGTTGTCAGACAGGTTTTTGACTGAACCTAAACTACAATCCTTGTAAAATAAAGTTTTCGAGTTCGAGTTCAGTTCGAGTTCTCTCTCTCTCTCTCTCTCTCTCTCTCTCTCTCTCTCTCTCTCTCTCTCTCTCTCTCTCTCTCTCTCTTCGAGCTTTACCTGTCCTTTCCGACAGTACTTCTGTCCAGGGAGGGGTATCTGTAGTCGGTGCTGTGCCCGTACTTGGGCTCCATGGACGAGAACTTGTTGATCTTGTCCACCACCGAGGCTCCGTGGGGTGTGGCTCCGTACTTAGGGGCAGGCTCGTAGCTGTAGGAGCGGCCGTAGGAGGGGGCCGAGGGTTTGTAGCTACTACTGCCACCGTAGCCGTAAGAACTGCCCGAACCGTAGTGTTTGCCTGTGCCCATGTCGTACTTCTGAAACCATAGAAGTACAAAAACATCGTGACTAACGATTAACCAGCCAGAGGTGGCAGAGGGTTTGTAGCCATAACTATACTGCCACCGTAGTTGTAAGAACTACCGAACCGTAGTGTTTGCCTGTGCCCATGTCGCACTTCTGAAACCATAGGAGAAGTACAAACAGCGTGACTAACGATTAACCAGCCAGTGTGTCAGAGGGTTTGTAGCTACTACTGCCACCGTAGCCGTAAGAACTGCCCGAACCGTAGTGTTTGCCTGTGCCCATGTCGTACTTCTGAAACCAGAGAAGTACAAACAACGTAACTAACGATTAACCAGCCAGCGGTGTCAGAGGGTTTGTAACCATAATTATACTGCCATCGTAGCTGTAGGAACTACCCGAACCGTAGTGTTTGCCTATGCCCATGTCGTACTTCTAAAATGAAAGGAAAAGAACAAACAGCGTGACTAACGATTAACCAGCCAGTGTGTCAGAGGGTTTGTAACCATAATTATACTGCCACCGTAGCTGTAAGAACTACCGAACCGTAGTGTTTGCCTATGCCCATGTCGTACTTCTGAAAGGAGAGAAATATAAACAGCGTGACTAACGATTAACCAGCCAGTGTGTCAGAGGGTTTGTCAGTAGCCATAACTACTACTGCCACCGTAGCCGTAAGAACTACCCGAACCGTAGTGTTTTCCTGTGCCCATGTCGTACGTACCTCTGAAACGCGAGCAAAAGAACGTAAGTAAGTAAGTAACTTAGTGTTTTACGCCCAGTCAGTCATTACCGTGATATCAAGGCGAGGGGAAATGAACAAACAGCGTGAATAACGATTAACCAGTCACAGTGTCAGAGGGTTTTACGCCCAGTCAGTCATTACCGTGATATCAAGGCGAGGGGAAATGAACAAACAGCGTGAATAACGATTAACCAGTCACAGTGTCAGAGGGTTTTACGCCCAGTCAGTCATTACCGTGATATCAAGGCGAGGGGAAATGAACAAACAGCGTGAATAACGATTAACCAGTCACAGTGTCAGAGGGTTTTACGCCCAGTCAGTCATTACCGTGATATCAAGGCGAGGGGAAATGAACAAACAGCGTGAATAACGATTAACCAGTCACAGTGTCAGAGTGTTTTACGCCCAGTCAGTCATTACCGTGATATCAAGGCGAGGGGAAATGAACAAACAGCGTGAATAACGATTAACCAGTCACAGTGTCAGAGGGTTTGTAGCCATAACTACTACTGCCACCGTAGCCGTAAGAACTACCCGAACCGCAGTGTTTGCCTGTGCCCATATCGTACTTCTGAAAGGAGAGGAGAAGTACAAACAGTGTGACTAACGATTAACCAGATCCAAGCTACAATACGACACTTAAACAACAGTTAAACGAGGAAAAAAAAGAGGAAAAATGAGATGGAGAGCTAATTCTAAAACACTTCTCTGTTTTGGACTGAGCCATGTCGTTTTTTGGTGTCCAGTGTCAAAGTATGTATGTTTGTTGCTGTTGTTGTTTAGCATGGACAGGTTGTATTATAGGCAAGACTAGCACCCCACTCCCACCCCAAATCAAGAAAGATGTTCCTGCCCAGATTCACACGGAGCAGGAGGAAGCTGTTTACACTCAAAGGGCGTTGTCGACTGGACCAGGAAGGCAACAGACGGGGTGTAAAATACCTCAAGCTGTTTCCCCACACAAGTGTTTCTTGGAAGCACGGAACCTCCCCAGCACCAAACTTCAAAATTGTGTAATTGACATAAGCACAGGTGAAGGCATCAGTCTCCCGGCCAGGGCTGGGAGTGCCGCCAGACCTTCAGCTCCGCTGTCTTCTTTCGCAGCAGCCTCGGAAGGGCAAAGAGCTAATCCCCCAAGATCGGTAACGAACCATCCCTAAGTAATCGACAGCATGTGCGAAGCTCACGTCGGCCACTTGATTGATTCCCAACGCGTTCAGCTTCTTTTACTTCTTCTTCTATTCCCTATTATTATTATTATTATTATTATTATTATTATTATTATTATTGTTCTTAAATGTCTTTTCACATAGATCCAAACACATAAAAGGTTCAGAAGAACGCTAATTATTATGACAAAACGCAACATGGTAAACAATAAATAACGTTCTTTCCAACCTGTTACGTGCTTGGATTTTGTTTTAGAGCGCCAGCAGTTTCAGGTCTTTTCACATGAGTGTTCTCAGACTGATCTTACGATTATCAAGAACAAAAGAACAAAAGTATACGCTTGTTTGCAGTCGCAAAAATAAACATACACTTGTATCAGCTGTATATGATTATATACAGAAGGTACAAATGTTGACCAGATTTGAAAGAAAAACGAATTGCGTTTCCTTTATGGTGAAATAAAACGCAATTGAAAACAAAATAATAACTCTTGACGAACACGTTAGACAAAAAATGGCTACCTGCGGATGAAAAGTCTGTCATAAAACAAAGGAGGTTTGTGAGAAAAGAATTAATATAAAAACGGGGGGGGGGGGGGGGGGGGGGTAGCGGGTGTCTAAAAATCAATACTACTACAGCTTACACTCGTCTACATATTGTTCTGTCTGACTAAACACACGAAAGGGTTAACATGTAAATCCCTAGCTCCGGAATGTCACTTTATTATTTAGTCTGCCCCCCTACCCTTATGTGTGTGTGTGTGTGTGTGTGTGTGTGTGTGTGTGTGTGTGTGTGTGTGTGTGTGTGTGTGAGTGTGGGGGTGTGTGTGTGTTTTTTTTGTGTGGTGGTGTGTGTGTGTGGTGTGTGGGGGTTGTGAGTGTTGGTATGTCTGTTTTGTGTGTGTGTGTTTGTGGGTGTTGTGTGTGTGTGTGTGTTGTGTGTGTGTGTGTGTGACGTTGTGTGTTTTTTTTAATGTGTGTGTGTGTTTTGTGTGTGTGTGTGTTGTGTGTGTGTTTGTTGTTGTGTGTGTGTGTGTGTGTGTGTATGTGGGGTGTGTCTGCTGTGTGTTTTGGTCATGCTGTTGGGTTCCGTGCGTGTCTCCATGAATGCGTGCGTGCGTACGTGCGGGGTGTATGTTGTTTGTGTGTGTGTGTGTTTTTGTGTGTGTGTGTGTGTGTGTTTTGTTGTGTGATGTGGTGTGGTGTGTGTGTGTGTGTGTGTGTGTGTGTGACTAATACCCGTTTTAAAGAGGAGAAGAACTGAAAACAAATTAACGAAAAACTCTTTTCACCAAACGCAGAAATTCAGTGTGAAAAAAGTTAGCAAAGTTCAGAAACCATCTTTACTTAAAATTTCTCTGAACCCTGTACAATCAGTGATACCCCCCCCCCCCCCCCCCCCCCCCCCCCCCCCCCCCCCCCCCCGCCCCTCCCCCTTAAAAAATAAATAAAATGTCACGGTTAGAATTTCGACACAAACATATTCACGAAATTTTAACTACTGAAGGTAAACAATAAACCGCATTTAAAAATGTTTATGTACTAACACTAAAAATCACGAATACACCCCTCTCTCACCCCCACCCCCCAACAAAAGAGAGAAGGAAAGGGGGGGGGGGGAGAAGAAAAGAAAAAAAGAGACAGCATGACCAAACTGACAAGCATACAAACCTAAAATGTCGTGGAAGACTTCCATGAAACTAAAGCTATCGCAGCAAATTACTCCCATGTAAAAGGTCATGTATTCCGGTTACTACTGTAACACAACCACGAAGGAAAACAAAGCCAGCCCGACTTGCTCATGAAACGAACGAAACTTTCCACTCAGTTTTCACAACTGGCACCGCAGGTAAAATGATGACGGGCTCCCCTGGCGAGCTACCTATAGCTGAGGTGCGGTGAACGCTTGCAGAACTGACTCACAGACGGGGGGGGCAGAAGTTTATTTCCCTACCCAACACAACACGCGCGTTGCTGCACACAGGAAGTTTCGGCTTCTCTGCAGTTAATAACGCATGAGCGCGCGCGTGCGCAGTACATACACCCTCGAACCCTTGAAATTAGTTTCCCCAGGCAAAAAGTGGGGGTGGACACTTCCTTGATTGACAGGAAGGGTTTCACTCGAAGTGGATGATATTAACAAGAAGGAGGCGGGGTGGGTTCTAAGTTCTAAGTGAGGAACCATGAGGTGAAACCGACTCAGTGTGTAGTCTGTTGATTTACAGAAGAGGGAGGGTCGAACCGGGCGGGGAGTTGGAGGGGGGGGTGTGCAGATAATACAAAATACAGAGGGGATGGATCAGACGAGACTTGGGGGGCGGGAGGTGGGGGAGGGGGGGGGGTGAGAATGAAAGGATATGAAGCCGGGGTGCTGACGCGGCGGTAACTATTACTGCACAGTCCTGTACCGTAAGACGAAGATGCTGCGTCAAGCGAGAAGAATCTGACTGCAAGTTTTTCAGTTGTGTCAGTACCGGCAGCAGATAATGGCCGCAGCATCAGCGTCAGTGGCCGATGAGTGACTAAGGCAATCAGGAATTAATGAGATGAGAGATAGGATCTGTACACCGCAGGATGTACGGCTACGGCGCGGCGTCTGTGGTCTATGGCTGCTTCTTCCGTCACGGCCGGAAAAGAAAAGAAAAAAGAAAAAAAAACTCTCGCCGTCTGGGTGGTCCAAGCGAACGCGTTGCATTATTTCATTACAGAGATGCGCGAATGATGTATTTGCCCATCGTTTTATGTTGCGGATTACTGCAGTGCTCGGACTTCAACCTGACTTTTATAAATAACATCAGTACGCCAGTCTACCAACCAGTCACGTCAGTATATGAACAATCGCACAGTGAAAGAAATATATAATAATTATGATCCTGAAAATTAAAGCCGGATATTGTGACTGAGCTAGTGTCAAACTAAGAGAGACACTGAGACACAGACAGATAGGCGAGAGAGAGAGAGAGAGAGAGAGAGAGAGAGAGAGAGAGAGAGAGAGAGAGAGAGAGAGAGAGAGAGAGAGACAGACAGACAGACAGACAGACAGACAGACAGACAGACAGACAGACAGACAGACGCAGACAGAGACAGAGACAGACAGACAGACAGACAGACAGACAGACTGACTGACAGACAGACAGACAGACAGACAGAGACAGACAGACAGACAGAGACAGACAGTAACTTTTTTTTTTTTACGCCAAGTAAACCAGGACGGTTATATCAGTGCTAAACAGTTTGTGCTCCAAACACTATAAGTGCTAAAACATATGTACATAATAAAACTGATACGTCGTCAATTTAAAAAAGAAGAAGTTAAAAATAGGTAAAAACAAAAACAGATTAGTGAAAACCGAAAACTGACCGATCATAAAATTTTAATCTTCCAAACCTGTTGATTTCATTCAAATACTGAGATATCTAAAGCAAAGATACTTTCTCAAATAAAATCCTGTATGACCGAGTAGTAAAACAGTTTTCTTTGTTTCAATAAAATCAGAAGAAAATAGTTAGTAGCTCGGTACAAGGGATACACACAGGTGCCTCCTCTCGCTTGAACAAAAAGGAGTGCGTTAAATAGGAGTGACCGATGTGTAGTCGAGAAATAATTGTCTCTTCTTTTCTGTTCTTCCGAGGACAGGAAACACAATCATTTACCCTTGGAAAAATCTTATGACTTTATTGTGACAGAGCTCGGCCCACTCTGATGCCAAAGTTCTAAAATATATTTGTTTACACTTTTCTCTAAGTCGGCGAGAAGGGGATGAGCTCATTCGAGATGGAGAGAGAGAGAGAGAGAGAGGGGGGGGGGGGGGGGGTGGGGTGTGTGTGTGTGTGTGTGTGTGTGTGTGTGTGTGTGTGTGTGTGTGTGTGAGTGTGTGTGCGTGCGTGTGTGTGTGCGTTCGTGTGCGTGTGCGTGTACGTGTGTGCGCGCGCGTGTTTGCGTGCGTGCGTGCGCGCGCGTGTATGTGCGCACGCGCGCAAAATCTTGTTTTAGCCACAACAGTCTGACTGAAGGCAAAATGACGACAGTAACTGATGACAGCAGCGACAACCTCTGACCGGCTGGGCCAAACAAGGGCGGTCATTCTCGCAAACTTCCGGCCGCGGAATAATTAGTTAGCCCACGAAGTGGCCCCGCCGCCGGACAATTGCCCAAGCAGCACCCTCTCAGTCCGGCCAGGACCAGAGGCGGCAGAACTCATACATCGTACCCTCAGCATTTGAGTGACAGAAGCAAACAGCCCGCGCGTACCCAGCGAAGGATACGGCGACCCTGGGGAGACGAACCAATCTCCCCCCCCCCCCCCCCCCCCCTTCAACGGGGTATCGGGTTTCATCAGCGAGGCTGCAGGCAAAGAGAGTGTACTATTGAAACCTCTGCTACAGGTATGAAGCCACACTCCGAGCATCGCTTTCCGGCACCTTCCTCCAAACTCTGCCTGACTTTAGTTACGCCACTGAAGGGGCACTCTTTATCTCCGCGCAGCTTTCCAGCGACGCGGTCAGCGCCCTCCGAAAGGTTCGGGTACTAATATGACTGCAGAAGCAGCCTAGCGCCAAAGCACGCACGCACGTAAACATGAGACGCATCCACCCCGGGCAAAAAAAATCAAAAAGAATTGTCTCGATTCAAACGATTTTGGTTTTTATTTGAGCTGGCGTAAGCAACTTGGTCCGTTACAAAACAAACGTCTGATAGAATCTGAGTTGTTTGTACCAAACTTACTACTCAGTGTTTGAGCACCAACAAAAAAACTGCTCGTTAGCTGACAGTTTTCTGGACCCCATGGCGTAACTAAATACGGCAGTGGTTGAAGGAAGGATGTCGTAAACCAGTGCTTGGAGTTTGGTATGAAGCCTGCCAAGAGCCGGTCTGGGCCACTGGCCTTCGCTGCCGAACATCCTCCCCCACACCCACAGCCACTGAGTGTGTTTCCTCTGCCAACAGGTAGACGGGGAGGAGATAAGGCACAGCACTGGGAAAACAACGTACAGGGCAAAATGGCACAGCTTGGTTTACAACCGTACTTTTCGAGTGCTCGAGGTTGAGGAAGTGGCTTGTTATTGTTGTTGTCGTTGATGTTGTCGTTGATGTTGTTTTTGTTGTTGTTGTTTCCAGTTCCTCCCCAAAATGAGTCAGGGTCGGTAGCAGAATGTCTGCCCGCCGCGTTTGATTTGTAGACTTCGCAACACTTTTACTGTGGTGGAGCATCAGCAAGCTGTGCCAGTCCTCCTAAACACGTAGTTCCCAGATCTGAGATAAGCTCAAGCAGTTACGACAGAGTTTATTTTCAGCGGCACGCTCGTAGCACGTGCTCGAAACCACACTGTGTCATGCCGGCTGACTACACTGAAGAAAAAGCAAAAGAAAAAAAAGTAAGCAGTTCGACGACCGAATCAGTTGACTGATATTTAACGCCCAGTCAAACGTCACGGTCACGCGAGGGTGAAACACAATTTATATGACATCACAGCCAGACACTAACATTCTGCTTCATTGTCAGGGCACAAGCCGCATTAATGTTTGAAGAGGATTTGGACCCAAAAAATGAAGTTGAATGAACCGAGAAATTAGCAGGGCAGAATCAGTTTCCTGACGGCAGCAGGTCCGTTCTGAATCATGACTCCAGGCTTTAAAGGAGAGCAACTTTGATATCTCCGGTCTCTCAGCGGGGAGGACCTTAATTTCTGCGTCCGCGGTACCTCACTTCCGGTAAGCACTGACTCTGACGAGCATCACTGGCTTCGAGAATCACAGAGACCCCGTGGCGTAGAGCAGCTTGACTGCATTACTTTTAATTTGATTGGATAAGACAGAGAGTGTGTGTGGGGGAGGGAGAGGGAGGGGGAGAGGCCGGGAGAGGGAGGGAGGGAGGGGAGAGGGGGAGAGGTTTATTCTTTTTCGTCGTGCACAGCGCACGCCCCACCGAGTGACTGCCACACTCGTGTGTGGGTACATCCGCGAGTCGACGGGGATCGGATGACACAGTAACTTTTAAGAAATTTTTGCCAGCAGAAAACTCACTGTTAGAGGGGGAAGGGGGGGGAGGGCGCCACGGCAGCTACCTACGTTCAGGGATTGGAGGAAGTGGGGGAAGGAGGGAGGAGGGGGGCTCAGGATAACAAACTGTTGCCATAATGCATGATGGGAGCGGGGAATGGGGGTGGGGGTGAGGGGGGGGGGAGGGGGGAGGGGGGGGGGACTGTAGCTACCTGCGGGTTACTTTGCTGCCGATGTTCCTCAGCTGGGGGAGAGGAGGAGGAAGGAGACGGCACCGTAGCTACCTACATGTAGCTATGCAGGCTGTGTGTTCACTGTGAATCCCCAGCATAACAACCTCGGCGTCACTTCGTGTCGGCTGAGACAGGAAACTCGGGTCCACTGCCAACTAAAGCAGTGCAACCCTACATTTTTAAAAAGGATTTAAAAAAGGAAAAGAAAAAAAAAGATAAAAAGGGTCTTTCTACACCCAGTCAGCCAGGAAGGTTATATCAGGGCGAATGTTTGGGGGGAAAAAAGCAACGACAGAAACTACATGTGGTTTATTCGGAACGGATGGGAGGAGGTGGGGTGAGGTGGGTGGGGGGGAGGGGGGGGGGACCTATTTCTAAGATAAGGTCGGGGAGGAGGGAAGGGGTTCACCTATTTCTAAGATAAAGGCACAGGGGCAGCTATTTGTACGATAATCGCTTTAAGCCCTGCTATGCCGAGCTCAAAACCGTGTAGCCGGCTACGGCCAGAGTGAAAGTCCCTGTGCAAATCGGCTCGTGTACTTTGCCACTCGCCGTTTAAACAGTTGTAGAGCACATTATTACAAAGACAGTGCCCAGCTAAACATCTGTTGAGTACCAGTACACAAGGGAGTTAACTGGCGCTCGAAAGTCGTCACACTATGCACAATAACAAAGAGATAAGTCGCCTACGCTAACTCTCACCTGGTATGCGTGTAAATACAAGGTACATAAACTCTAACAGAGGTAGAGGTACATCTCACATATAGTTCAGGAGCTGTGTGAGAGTCGAGGTGGCCATCCTGGGCTGTCCGTCCTAACGAGCCTTCTGGTTTCCGTGGACGTAAAGCTATATTGAACCATGCTTCGGCATTGGTCTCAGCTTGTCCCTAATATGTCAACCGACATCTGAGGACATTAAGCAACACTAGCTACCTACCTACCTACCTAGAGGTACATAAACTGTACCAGAGGTACAGCCTCAAACAAGGTATCTGTTGAGAACAATTGATACAGTGACAGCAAAAGTTTAAACAAAAATTTATTCGAGACGAAATAAAGATACAAAAAATCATTATGTGCTCATCAACAAGCTATAGCTTATAGGCGATGAGCTCATGCAGTTGGAAAAAAACCCACAACGTATGGCGGACGAACAATTTCACTTCGCTATCAATAAATGAGACGTAACAAAAAAATAACAACAATAAAAACCACAAAAAAACACACAAGAAAAACAAAAACAGAAAAGAAACAAACAAACAACAATAACAAAACACAAAAATACGAACAGTCACTAGAAAACAGTGACAGTCACTAGAAGACATGCCATCTTGCTACGAACCGCTGAGAGCTCAACGCCACGCTCACTGTTCACACAGCTTCTCAACTTGAGAGTAGGGGGAGAGGGGAGGCGCGGGGGGGGGGGGGTGGGAGGAGGGGGGAGGAAGAAGAGCAACAACAAGCAAGGAAGACAATGTATGAGCAGAGATGCTGTCAGACGGATGACAGACGTGGCGGGTAACGAGTCTTTTATTTCCCTTTTTTTCCTTTCTTTTTCTTTCCCCCTTGCTGGAAACTACGGGCACGTACGTACCCACCCCAACCTGGACTTGAAACGCGAACCATTTCCACTGCAGGCTTTAGTGCAAGTTAGCGATACGGCCGCACAGCTGAAAGAAAACGAACCAATATTTCTTTCTTTTTTCCCCCCCTTCTTTTATCTATGATTTGTCTATTTATTTATTTTTTATTTTATTTTTTTAAATTTGTATTTATTCTTTTCCCCGCGGATGGGGGTGTGATGGGGGATGGGGGACGGTGGAGATGGGGGAGGTGTTGTATTAATATTAATTCTGAATTTCACGTTGAAGTGCATTTCAACCCCCGTCCCCCGCCCCCTACACACACACACACACAATCCCCTAAGAAAAAGCAGTAATAGGGTCATAACGTTCTGTCAACCGCACTTCGGGACCAAAAAAACAAAAAAAGAACCAAAAAACCACGACAACCCCACCACCCCCCAACAAAAAGAAGAGGAAAAAAGAAAAAGAAAAAAAAAAGATACACGTAAAGACCGCCAATGTGATCTGTCAGCTGTTGATCGGAATCTACGTGTTTATGGCAGCATCAGGACCAGGATGAAAGCCAGCACTCGGGAAGTTTCCAAAGACTCGGGACAGAAATAGGTCTGCACAAATGTGGGGGAAAGGTGTGTACATAACTTTAAAAAAAAAAAAACAGAACAGAAAAAAGAAGAAGAAGTATGGACGAGGTCTGGTGGAAATTACTAGAATCCCACAGCTGAGTCTGGGAAGACTTCAACACACGTGTGTTACTGTACAGCTCAGACTGTTTCGTGATGCGGTTTGTTATCGCTGGTCTCTTTGGGACTTTGATCGGTTTACAAATTCAGATGATTAGATTTGGTATGATGTCAGAGTTTTTTGTTTGTTCGTCTCTCCCTCTGTGTGTGTGTGCCGTGTGTGTGGGTGTGTGTGTGTGTGTCTGTCTGTCTGTCTCTCCCCCCCCCCCCCCCCCCTCTTTTTCTCTCTCTCCCGTTCGTTCGTTCGTTCGTTCTCTCTCTATCTCTCTCCCCGTCCCTGTCTGTCCGTCTGTCTGTTTGTCCGTCCGTCCGTCCGTCGGTCCTGTCCTGTCCTGTCCTATCCTATCCGTCCGTCTCTCTCTCTCTCTCTCTCTCTCTCTCTCTCTCTCTCTCTCTCTCTCTCTCTCTCTCTCTCTCTCTCAACAGTTTACATGTTTTCATATTGATTTGTCAATTTGTTTTGGATTGTTTTCCTGAGGTCTGGATGTAAAAAAATATTGTATTGACTATTACTTATTCCTTTACCCTCGTAAATAAAATAAAAAATCGTTCGTTCCTTCGTTCGTTATCTCTCATTAACTGACTATTACTTTTGTTACAGTCTGTGGATTTAGCAGAGACAAGAAAAAGATATACGTGTTAAAAGTGAAATAGTGCTTGTTCGTTTTTCTTCTTCCGTTTATTTAAAGTCTTTTCACATAAGTGATATCAGACCGATCTATTACGATTATCAAGATAACAAATATGTCAACAGGTTATACCATCAAAAATACACACACACACACACACACACACACGCGCGCGCGCGCGCGCGCGCGCACGCACGCGCGCACGCACGCACGCACGCACGCACGCACGCACGCACGCACAGCACACACACACACACACACACACACACGCACATGCACACACACAAACACACACACACACACACACACACACACGCACGCACGCACACACGCACGCACACACACACACACACACGCACGCACGCACGCACGCACGCACGCACGCACGCACGCACGCACGCACGCACGCACACACACACAGAGTCTCGTCCATCGCACAGGGTCACGTGAGGACGAACCAATAAGACGCCCTGGTTGTCAGAACTTTGTTCCAGAAAAACAACTAGATTATCCGCCGCAACTCTTGTCCTGATTATGAGGAAGTAGAATAATAACCCTGGACACGCCAGCATGAACAGCAGCCTCGCTGTGCCGTCTTCAGTCTGTTATCTGATGAAGCCGGTGTCAAAACTCTTCCGACACCAAACAACTCCACTTAGCGAAGCACGCTCAGTCCCTGTAGAAGTGCCGTCATCAAAGAGCACAGGTAACAGACGACCGGTAAAACACGCATCTGTTCCTAGTCAGATAAATATATTGGTAACACTTTGTATTGGGTTCGCAGATAGTCGCAACCCAGTCAGGTAGTAGATGGTTACAACCCAGTCAGGTAAATAGATGGACACAATCAGTTTGGTAAGTAGGTGGGTGCAACCCAGTAAGGTAAATAGATGGGTGCAATCCAGTCGGGTAGATAGGCACAGTGTGCGTGCGTGCGTGCGTGCGTGCGTGCGTGCGTGCGTGCGTGTGTGTGTGTGTGTGTGTGTGTGTTGTGTGTGTGTTGTGTTGTGTTGTGTTGTGTTGTGTTGTGTGTGTGTGTGTGTGTGTGTGTGTGTGTGTGTGTGTTGTGTGTGTGTGTGTGTGTGTGTGTGTGTGTGTGTGTGTGTGTTGTGTGTGTTGTGTGGTGTGTGTGTGTGTGTGTGTGTGTGTCGTGGTGTGTTGTCTGTATGTCGTGTGTGTGTGTTGTGTTGTGAGTGTGTGTTTCGTGTTGTGGTGTGCGTGTGTGTGTGTGTGTGGTGTCGTGCGTGCTTGTGTGTGTGTGTGTGTGTGTGTGTGTGTGTGTGTGTGTGTGTGTGTCTGTCTGTCTGTCTGTCTGTCTGTCTGTCTGTCTCGGTATGTCCGAGAGCCTTCGTAAAGGCCGGAAAGGCTTTGGGGTGCTGCACGTGCTCGGTCTACTTCAGCACTGTGCCGGTTTGCTGGGCATGTCCGACAGCGCTATTCCTTGTGGGAAGAGAGTGGTGAAAAGTGAAATAGATTTGCAGACAAACGTGAGGGGGGCTCCACAGCGGCTTCCTTGCATGCTGAGCAGTTTCCTTCCGTTGTGTTTTGGTGAACCGTCAAACGAGAGGAATCACACCCACACAGGTAATTACCCGGCCCCCTAACGACCAAATCCCTCTTTCTAGAGAAACATTACACTCATTTCCTTCTGTAAACAAGCCGCGTGCACGCGCCCGTTCACACACACACACACACACACACACA
>JABMCL010003839.1:725000-727500 GCA_018857735.1 Alviniconcha marisindica
TGCACGTGCATTTTCCGCTGCCACCGACACCTCGCTCCTGTCCATTACAAACACACAAATCTGTGGTGGCAGATAGCGGACTAGACAACGCTGACTGGATGTACTTGTCTCTGTTCCCCGAGTGTGTTAGTGGATGTACTTCTCTGTTCCCCGAGTGTGCTAGTGAATGTACTTCTCTGTTCCCCGAGTGTGTTCCACAGGACCATATTCTGGCATTTAAAGCAGATTTCTTTTCCCTTTGCCTTAACGGATATTAATAATTCTGTTCAGAGAGAGGGAGAGGAGGGAGACAGGCAGAGACAGAGAGAGGGAGATGAGGGAGACAGAGAGACAGACAATCAGAAAGAGACAGCGAGAGAGGGAGAGGACTTTACAGCTGGCAACAAACGTTCATAATGAAAGTGGCCATCAAGTGGACAGCAAATAATACGATGAAACCAAGAGAAATGATTGGAATGAAACCCGACCTATAGACCCCACTCAACGGCGAAAGCAAACATCAATAGTATATCGATAAATGTCCCACAAATGTAGAAGGAAAAAAGTACACCTGTGTGTGTGTGTGTGTGTGTGTGTGTGTGTGTGTGTGTGTGTGTGTGTGTGTGTGTGTGTGTGTGTGTGTGTGTGTGTGTTGTTGTTGTTGTTGTTGTTGTTGTTGTTGTTGTAGTTGTTGTTGTTGTTGTTGTTGTTGTTGTTTTAAAATAAACGAAGACGAAGAATTCTAACAGGCACTAAACGAGTTCAAGCTACAAACACAAACCACCCTTTCGTCTTCAGTCTCTCTCCACGAGAAAACATTCCATCCGACAGTCCGCTCCAGATCTCTACTCGCACCGATGCCTGTACAATCCTGAGCATGCCAGAGACACCAGAAACCAAAGATGACTGGAACCTTTACATCCAACAGGTTTCCGCTGGAGAATGCAGCGATACCTGCAGGGGAGGAAAAGCGGGCAGGTGATTCTACTTGGACGAGTCAAAGACATGTGAGAGGGTGCCAGAGCGTCTCTGGGCAGAGGTAGATAATGCCAGAATGGTACGCAACCTTTTGTTCGGTATTGAGTCACGACGGCAAGTCTCCAAACAGACTCGTCGTGTCCCACAGGTTGCCTGTTTGTGTTCACCGTGTCAGTGCCTTGCCGGCTCAAGTAATTATCCCCATACCGTCGATAGTCATCCTCGGTCGTCGTTGACAGTTTGGATTCAATTGCACTTTCGGTGATGATGATGTAGTGCTTATGTCCTCGATGCAGCGGGCAAGTTGTGACCATGCCGAGCACGTTCATATCTTACGTCCACGGACCAGAAGGTCGTTGACGGACAGCTTAGGACCCCCACTTCACAGCTCCTGAACTATGTGTGCACTTTCGGTTACTTCGATCTGTTTAAGTCACGACGGCAAGTCTTCAAACAGACTCGTCGTGTCCCAGAGGTTGCCTGTTTGTGTTCACCGTGTCAGTGCCTTGCCGGCTCAATTATCCCCATACGGTAGATATTCATCCTCGGTCGTCGTTGACAGTTTGGATTCGATTGCACTTTCGGTTACTTCGATCTGTTTATTAATAATAATAATAACAATGTACATTTATCATGCGCTCATCAACGCCCTGAGCGCTCACATGATACATATTAACCTAAATATGATATTCTATACACATGTAGAGCATAGTCCTACCAAAACAATTTACATAAAGTATTATAATAAAAATAAAAAAATTAAACAAAACAAACCACACACACACACACACACACACACACACACACACACGCACACACACACACACCACACACCCCACACACACACACACTCACTGACTGTAGCAGAAACTGGACACTGATATTAGTTAGGATGGAAATACTGTGAGAAGAGGAAGGTTTTCAGTTTGGCTTTAAAAGATGACAGACGTAGATTTTCTTGTATCATGTTTCGACCGTATACCCTCCCGATGGAGGCTGGGGATGTCTGATGTCATCCTCCTGTCTGGAATCTCAGGATAATCTTTGATTCCCCTTTCCTATCTCCTCTCTTGTTCTTCTGCCTAGTCCTGCTGGTCTTTCTGTCCTCTTCATTTTTCTGCTAATGGTCCGTTCTCCTGCCTTTTCCTTTCCCCCCAGAAAATTCGCCAGTATTTTCAGTCGTGAAGAGATAAGCTTTTCTGATTGGCTCTTGTTAAGCAGCTAGGAGATGATTGTTGGTAGGTAGTTTGTGCAGCCTGCTGCAGCCTGGTACAGGTATTTGCCATCATGCATTTATATAATTTGTTTAATTGATATTGTTTCTGCCCAGTTATTGTTTATATAAAACTTTCTTTTAATCTGATATCGATATGATAAGACATCAAAAGAGGCTAGGTACCGTCAGCGGTTGACGATACCTAGCCTCTTTTGATGTTTTAAGGACCATTCTTATGTGAAAAGGACCAACCCTTTCAAAGCCTGTGTTTGATGTTTGTGTATGTATGTTTTCTTTCATATCTGTGTTTGGGTTGATTTTGTAGAT